>JAODAL010007049.1:0-128471 GCA_025379985.1 Phyllomedusa bahiana
TATTTTAGGCATTGGGTGTTGGGGTGATCTCCGGGGTGTAGAGGTTTCCTGGGACTGCGTTTATGGCATTTGTGTGGATGGAGGCCGACCGACAGCCAGGTACAATTTTTTATTGTGACAAGAACCTGACTGTTATAAATATTGCATTGGGCTAAGAGATTGTATATGGATATTTACAGCTCTGAACGGAGATGGATTTGGGAGGTGGGTTTTGGTTGTGTTTTGGGATAAAAATGAAATTTGGTCTTACAATGTACATATACTGTACTCTGTTTGTACTACTTTATATCTGACCAATAAAAATTTTATGGGTTAAAAAAAAAAAAAAGATATGAAGATTCAGAGACTTCTGCTGTAGAAGAATCCTCCACAGGTTCTATTAATAGTTATACACAGGGGAAGAAAACTGGTTGGAGGAAGGGTCAGAGAAAAAAAACAGAGTTGGACAAATAGAAAACACACAAAAAATCCTTCTACTCAAACAGTACAAGATCAACAATCGCACAAATGTGCAATCATGAGAAGGATCAGGTGGTTATCAAATACATTTACCTCCTTCTGCAACCCTGGAGTGGGTATGTCCATGGTGGGAGCACATGCAATTATTTGCAAATGGAAATACAAATACTCCCGACCAGTGGCAGGAAATGACAAAGTATAAGAACACAGTTGCAAACTCAATTCAGAATGCAAATGCATCCACTTTTTTTTAGAACCACCAAGGAATCTCTTTGAGGGATCGAGAGAAGGGGAATCATCAGAAATAACAAAGGAAGGATGGAAGCACTGCACTTGAATAACTTATACCTCACATAGAATAACGGAAATCAAAAACAGTGTTGTCATATGGTCTTACTTCCACGGACGTCCCCACGCCCAACTTAATGAATTTGTATGGTAAAAGATATTAAGCTCTTTTGCTAGAAAGTTGGCTTTGGCATCAATAACATAAAAATGAAAAGTAATAGATTAACAAACCTTAGGAAACTTAGAGAGAAAACATAGGGTGATCTTGAACAATTGCTGATTGAAGGTGAAGGAGAACCCCTCATAATTCTAGATATACCTTTGACAGATATAAAACCAAAATCTAGGAATACACCTCCATATCACAATATAAACTATTGGATAACGTATGTGTGGAAGTAGTTAACGCAAGAATAATAAAGAAACTTAGCACTCAGACACAACCATCTTCTTTAAATTTAAAAATGGAGGAAGAAGTGAGCTACTGCAGAATTACAATCTAACAGGAGATAGTAATCCAAACCCAGTGACAATGGTGGTAATATTTGTTCATCTTAAATAAAAGTTGACTATAAGTGATGGATGAGAGAATACTTGGTTGATTCATAAAAACATATGAGAGGCATCCAAAAGATCCAACCATTGAGTTATCAAAAGTAAATTTAAAAATGATTTGGATCTTCTTGGAATTGAGAAAAAAAATAATTACTGAAGGAGGAAGAAGAAAATATGCTAAATGTGAATCCTACTATTGCTACCTTTTTTATGCATTACCAAAAGTGCATAAAGAGGTTGTTCCAATACCAGGAATACTCGATAGTCCCTCAGGTTAGAAAACAAATTAACAAAGACCAGCAAACATAGGTAGATCGTAAACTGATGGCCCTTTGTCACTCGGCCTTCCTTCATATCTTAAAGATAACAATGATACAGTGATGAGAATTAATATCTAGTGGTGAGTGAGAGTACACTCCCTGCAAGTTTAGACGTAAATCCTATACAGTAACATCAGACAAGATCATGGCCTGAAAGCAATCAATACTTTTTTTGAACCACAAGAGTACCAATTAATGAACACAAGATTTTGTTTTAACAGTTATTGATTTTGTTTTGACACATAACATTTTTTGTTTGAATGGCACCTTTTATCATCAAATAAAAGCAGCAGCCATGGGCACTGTCTGTGCACCAAGTTTTGCTAATCTATTTTTAGGTTGATGGGTAGTGTTGAGCGATTGCGTTGGCTATCGAGATCGATCGATATCGGAAAGTCTGCCCCAGCTATCGATAAGGTTTTTCGATGGTGAGCGCGATTATGCGCGATGGACCAATAAAAGTCTATGGGAGAAGCACAACACCTTCATTATACACCCAAACAAGGCTGGAGAAGCTGAAATTAACAACCACAACCGTCCAAATGGATACGTGCCATCTAAGCAACACACATAGGTTATCAAAAGTCTCAGAAAAAAATCACAGACCATTTACATCCCTGTTCTTGTACCACCAAGCCTGAACCTTAACCTGCATCCCCCACAAATTAAAAAGTGCCAGAAGGCAGTATGATTTGAACCATCAGTTACTAGAAACAGGACATTTGATATCCCTTTCCCTGGAACGCAGCATGAGCCCAAAACCTGCATGACCCCCAACATTTTAAAAGTGCCCGCAAAAAGGAGTCTTTTCAACCACCATTTTAAGTTGAATGGACATTTACTATACCTGTTTCTGGGCCCAGCATGAGCCCCAAACCTGCATGACCCCCACCATTTATAAAAGATGGCCGAAAAAGGAGTCCTTTCAACCATGCCCATTTTAGTTGAACTGGACATTGACTATACCTGTCGCTGGCCACAGCATGAGCCCCCCCCCCCCCCAAAACCTGCATGACCCCCACATTTAAAAATGCCGAAAAAGGAGCTTTCAACCAGCATATTAAGTTTCACAACATTGAATAAACCTGTCCAGGGCCACAGCATGAGCCCCAAACACTGCATGACCCCCACAATTTAAAAAGTGCCCAGGAAAACAGGAGTCTTTTTCAACCACCATATTATTTTCACTGGACATTGACTATACCTGTCCTGGCCACAGCATACCCCATAACCTGCAAGACCCCCCACATTTAAAAAGTGCCTGTAAAAAGGAGTCTTCAACACCAATTTTAGTTGAACTGGACATTGACTATACCTGTCCTTGGCCACAGCATGAAGCCCCAAACCTGCATGCCCCCCACATTTAAAAAGTGCCGGAAAAAGGAGTCTACCAACCACCATATTAGTTTCCTGGAACATTGACATACCTGTCCTGGGCCAACAAGCATGAGCCCCAAACCTGCATGACCCCCACATTTAAAAAGTGCCGGAAAAAAAAAAAAAAGGAGTCTTTCTCAAAACCACCATTTTAGTTGAACAGGCATGACTTATACCTGTCCTGGGGCCACAGCATGAGCCCCAAACCTGCCATGACCCCCACATTTAAACAGATGGCCGTAAAAAGATTTTATTCAACCACAATTTAGTTGAACTGTACATTGGACTATACCTGTCCTGGGCCACATCAAGACCCTGGCCGGAGTTACAGTGGTGCGGTGAAAGCCCAGGCCTGGCATCCGTCCATCTATTAATATAACACTCAGGATAAAATGCCATTGCCTGAAGACGTCTGCAACGAAAACTGTCGTGCAGAAGCAGAGTTTCGGAAGCGGAAGTGTGAGAACCTCCTGCATTCCCACTGTACACATTCAATACCTGGGTAGCGCTGCCCCTGCCGTATGAGTGTGGACCAATTGAGCTCACTTGGAAATAATGGTGGTTAACAGCTCCTGTAACAACACCCAGGTGCCCTTATATCTTGGCATTCTTTTTCTACATTTACTCAACGTGCCTGGAGGAAAAGGTCTTTGTACTTTGTACACTTCCGTGCTCCATACTCCATGTCCTCTGAATAACCTACTTTTGGTCAAGTTTTCCTGTACCTCCCCGTTCTACAATTCAAGGAATTTTTGTTAACAGCTATTTTGTACATGCTAAGTTTTTTAGTACGTTAATTCTAAAAACACATTTTAAAAATAGGATGGAAATCCCCCCCCTCACCATATCTTTGTTTCTCTTTTTTTCATTGTAAATTCAAATGGTCTTGTTCTCAATACATGATGATAGCAATGTTAAAGATCCTTGGCAAAAACAAGTCAATTTGCAATATGTGTCCATTTCACAGTGTCCTACCTTTCCTGTTTTCTGACAGCACCATCACCTTGAGCCACTCTTGACAATTTTGAAGAACAAATGGTCTGTTAGAAACACAGTTTTTAGAATAGGACCTGTAGTATAGCTGCATGTCACAGCAAAATGCCCCCAAAAATTCAAAGCATGACCCTTGAGCCACTTTGGTCAATTGTGAAGAACAAATGTCTGGTACAAACAACATAAGTAGAATAGGACATGTAGTATAGCTGAAATTCACAGCAAAATATGCCCCCCAAAAATTCAAAGCAATGACCCTTGTAGCCACTTTGGTCAATTGTAATGAACAAATGTCTGTTAGAAAACAACATTTTTTTTATAATTAGGAACCTGTAATAATTGCTGCAATTTCAAAGCAGCATGTCCAAAAAAATAATAATAATGACTACTCAGCAACTGTTAAAAATTGTGAGGGAGAAATTGCCACTTAGAAGCACACGTTTCAGTTACAAAGGACCATGATTATTGCTGTATCTCACAGCTACATGACCCCAAAAAAAATTATAAATATGACTTCTCAGCCACTAATTAAAAATGTGAGGGAGAATGCCAATTAGAAAGCCACATTTTCTGTTCCAAAGGACCATAATTAAAAGCGTATCTCACAGCAACATGACCCCAAAAAAATATAAATATGACTTCTCAGCCACTATTAAAAATTGTGAGGAGAATGCCACATATGAAGTACACAGTGTTCTGTATCCAAAGGACCATGATTAATTGGCTGTATCTCACAACACTGGACCTCAACAAACCATTGACAATGCCGAAAACTTCTTAAGATAAAGTGAGTAAATGGAATACGTGTTGTCATGAAACCTTGCTGTCTTTTTACAGTCTCCTCACTACAAATCAAAAACCATCAAAATGAACTGTTGGAAAAGAGAATTAAAAATTGCAGTAAGAAATTATCATTTTAAAAAAAAGTTTTCAAGAGGACCCATTTCAGTTTGAAAAGGTAATGTGAAGTAGACTGGCAACTAATTCGTTGACCTCGGCAATTGGGGCCACAACAATATCAGAGATCCATTGCCTGATTCATCAAGTGATGAAAGTCAAACGATCCACATTAACTGTGGAAGCCGGACGCGTTTGTCTGTAAAAGACTCCTCCAGCTGTGCTGAAGGTCCCGCTCAGATATGACGCTGGACTGCTGGGCAGGACAACTCCTCTATGGCGTGAACGATCCCAGCTCGGGCAATTCGTCCATTTGGATACCCAGAAGTCTATATGGTCCGGAACACATGCAAAATCATCGGTTTGAGACGCAGATAGTCGTTGCACCATATCTTTAAGCTGTGATCTCTGTGCGTTGGATGTGTGCCCTGCATTGCATCATTTGGTGAGGTGGTCAAACAAAGATTTGCCGAGTTCACGCCATTTAGGATCTTCAGCACCGTTGCCTGCTGCAGCCGCTACCACGCCTATCTTGGCCAACTCTAACTAGCTGTCACGGGTTCCGCTGAGTTGTTCCACATGAGCAATTGGGGACATGAAGCAAACGCAAACCAGTAAGGACTCTCCATTGATCAATCAGCAAGGTCTCCATTGTCCTGCATTTTACTCTCTATTTGGTGGGTGGGAAGGAAAGTGCTGGATTTTAGTTTTGAACCGGGGATCCAGGAGGGTGGCCACCCAGTAACCTGTTTGTTCAGTTTGATGGCCTTAATGCGATGAATCATGTTGGAGGAAATGGAGCATCCCAAGCACTCATTGAGAGATTGGAGCCTTGATTTCCCAAGCCTCTGGGTCGAGGTTGCACTAGCAAAACTGATCTTTGCTCATCTTCCTCCCTCGCCTCACATTTGCGCCAACCTCTTTCCAAGGCAGGACGCAGTCGGTAAACATCGGTGTCTATCGAAAACCTCACTCCTCCTCCTCCTCCTCCTCCCGCTGCCTCCGCACAGCTACAACACAAAGCCTGACTTGCCTGAGATGATGCAACCCTGAGAGTGATGCTGCCACCTTTGCACTAGCTCTGGACCCCGAACCACTGCCTAATGAAGACCGATGAAATTGTGAAACAGTCGGGCCTTTGTGAATTTGAACGTAGATAAGGCCTTCCGTGTTCCGCATCAGTGGTCCCCGTCACCTTCCCTCCTCCGTCGCAGGCGGGACCTGTTGTTTTCAGAGTGTCCAAGATCGTTCCAGAACTAAGATCACCACAATCTTCATGATGACAAGGGCATTGTCCGCACTGACCCATTTTTTGGTGGCTTCTTCAAAACTGCAGGATGGTGCCAGAGCTCTTCTCCACCTTCTCCACTCTCGGTGGTTCAACACCCCGAGGTCCGTAAACCGAGCTAGTCAGCCATGTGTCACTTCGTAACTGCTTAATGGCCATTGGCGAGCTGCTGCCACAAATCCCTGGAGCATGTGGGAGGTGTGAATTCCAGCGTGTATGCCAACGTCAACAATGAGAACGTTGACGGGGAGTCCGAGCTGGACGCTGCAACGCAGCCAGGCGGGACAAAGCCAGGGTGCGAACGGGCGGAAGTGCGAACTCAGACCCTCGAGCCTCCTTCAGTCAGGCAGTCCAGACCCGGGTAGCTCTTTAGATAATTTCTGGACGACAAGCTACATGACATTGCCAGTCAAGGGGATGTGCTCCACCTACGATTCTTAAGGGCGGCCAGCAGATTTCGCCCTTTATTCGCAACACCACCTTGCCTGCACAAGGTTTCTTGTCACCCAGCCAGCGCTCGGTTCCTCGTTGCTTAAGCCGTCCACAGCTCCTGACCTGTGTGTTGGACGGTCTCCCAAGGCAGATTAATTTCAACATCCTTCCTTGGTGTCTTGGGCATTGTTGATGCCACCATAGGACCTGTGGTGGGAAAAGCCCTGCACCATCCCTGCGGTTTTTGAAGAGCGTGCTCCGAGCCTTAAGCCACCGTCCACCCCCCAAGAGACATCCACCCAGCTCACCCAGGAGCTGTCACAGAGATATAGCGGCCTATGGCCGTGCTAACTGGTCCATGTGTGGTGTGAGATGGACTATTTCCGGACCACAGATGCATACAACGCGCCTTGAAATTTTAGATGACAACGTGGGCTTGCAGGGCAAGGGACGGCTTATCTTCTGGCAAAGAAATGCCTGCTCGGCATCTGTATTGGGGTAAGCGATGGCCCAATGAACGTGGCGGAACCCAACTCCGTGTCCACCAGAAACGAAAGGCAACATTCTCCAAGGCCAAAAGCCTGGCAATGCCGACAATCAGGCTTTTGGCTTTGGATGGTTTTTTTGGCCGTTAAAAGTGTTTCTTCTGCTCCAAAACCTGGAAGACAGAAGGCTGGTCCTTGCCTAGACTGGCCTCTGTAAGTGGTGGCAGTCAGTCAAACTGGCGGAAGGAGAAGAGGTAAGGATGGTTCTCTGGTGGTCGCTGGTGGTACTCCGGTCAGAGCCCCCTCGACGGTTGAGCCTGGAAGCGAGGCTGATTCCCTGTTCATGACTCGAGAGACATGGGCAGCTGAAGGAACGCTTGATGTAGGCGGAGGAGGAGGATGCGGAGACAGAGGGTGCTGAACAGTGGTTTGGAGGCCCGGCGTCGGTCCTGGCCTTGGTTTTGGCAAGTGTTCCCTCCATTTCACTTCAAGCATTTCGCTGCAAGTGCACAGACATGTTGGTTGTGGTTAACCACTTAAGGTTCTTGCCCTCTACATATGCGTTTACCGCAAAGCGGCATATGACAATCGCTGGTGAATCATAGGCATGCTCAAAGAATGCCCAGGCTTGAAGGTCCCTGGACCATATTGACGGCGATAAGCGAGGAGCGGGGTTTGGCGCTACCGTGGCTGGCTGAATCATATCAGCGGACTTCTGCTACCGCCCCTCGTCCCTTTTTGTGGCGGGACCCGTATTGACATCTACCCCATCGTCTTCCTCCTCGTCCACTGATGAAGCGCTCGCAAGCAAATTCATGCGGAAAAGACCAGGATGGATCCGCAATGTCGTCATCATCATCATCATCAACACAGGTGACTTGGTCGTCCTGACTTTCTGCATCCAGAAGCTGCGGGCTACAAGCAAGGGGCACTGCAAGGCGTTGCCGACCGCCCGGGATTTTTGCCGATTGACCCGCTTCCTTCACCTCCTCTGATGGCATCAGTAACTGGGCGTCAGAGCAGAGAAAATCATCCTTTTTGGCCTCTTGATCTTTTAACATGCTTTCTGACCCCAACCGCATTTTGTCTCAAAGAGGTCTTCAAAAAATGGCTTATCCACCGTGGTGGGTACCCAGTTCACATCTGGGCTGCTTCATGTTGGACAGATGCTGATGATGCTGATGACGACATTTGTGGCCGTGACTGCGAGGACGAGGAGGTAAGACTGCTAGATGCAGGTTGCATTAACCACTGAAGGACAGATTGGCGACGATGTTCGTCTACTTAGATTCACAGGGCCCTGACCCAGCGATGACAGGCCTGACGTCCTGCAACTGAAATCCGCGGCAAGCGTGTTGTCGCCAGCACTGAAGGACACCTTCTCTCGTACCTCAACCTCCATGTGCAAACCCCCCCTCTATGCTCGCTTACCACCTGCACTGCGCTCCATGTTCAGAAATAAACAAATTTGAGAAGGTATGGAATAGTTTTTGGAAAGTCTCTTTTTAAAAGACGGCAAATCACAGCTTTCTCAAATCCCTCTAATCAAAACAAAAAGCGGGTTCAAATTTAATGCAAGGGCTATCAAAAAATCTGGACTGGGGAAAATCCAAAAAACCTATCTGTTATTTTTGGTATAATAAAGGTATTTTTGCACCCCTTTTAATCACTGTGTGAATATAAATTGCTGTTTTAAGATTTACGTAACTGCGTCAATAACAGTGCTGGTGCAAAAGTCAAAAACACGTAACTGTTAGTTTTTTATATAATAAACGGTATTTTTGCACCTTTTCAATTCACCTGTGGTGAAATATAGAATTGCTGTTTTTAAAAATTTACGTAGATGCGCGTCAATGAACAGTGCTGGGTGCGCAAAAGTCAAAAAACACGTAACGTTATGTTTTGATATAATAAACGTATTTTTTGCACCCTTTTAATTCACCTTTGGTGAATATAGAATTGGCTGTTTTAAGATTTACTAGATGCTGCGTCAATGAACAGTGCTGGTGCTGCAAAGTCAAAAAACACGTAACTGTTATTTTTTTGATATAATAAACGGTATTTTTTTTCACCTTTCAATTCACCTGTGGTGAATATAGAAATGCTGTTTTAAGATTTACTAGATGCTGCGTCAATGAACAGTGCTGGGTGCGCCCAAAAGTAAAAAAAACACCCTTAACCTGTTTAAAAGTTTTTGATTATAATTAAACGGTATTTTTTTTTGATTTTTCACCCTTTTAATTCACCTTGGTGAATATAGAATTGCTGTTTTAAGATTTACGTAGATGCTGGGGTCAATGAACAGTGCTGGGGTGCGCAAAAGTCAAAAAACACGAACTGTGATGTTTTTCGTACGAACACCGTATTTTTGGCAACAAACAACCTGTGCTGACTACAAGATTGCTGGTTTTGTAATTAAGTGCAAGGTGGATAAATCAACAGTCACATGTAATGGGTAAAATTGAACCCCTATCTGAAATGTATACTGATAAAAAAAGTGGAGTTTTGCAGCTAACAAAGAGACCTGCAGTTACTAGAAATTATGTTTATCCAATATAAGTTCAGGCTGCCCAATATCCAGGAACTAGTTCAATAGATAAACTGTTATTAATAAAGAATTCCACTACCATGTATAACCACCAAAGGTCTTGGTGAACTTTATCCCATTGTTCTTTAATAGATAAGCTATGTCTGTGTTCGCCCGCGGCCCCCCCCCCCCCCTCCCACATGCCGTGAATTTACAGCGTAGAATGCTAGCTTTAAAATTCTCTAGAATAACTACATAAAATGTTTCAAACTCTAATCTAATAAATTGGAAGATCACAGCTAATAGTAGGAGGTTTCCTCCTGTTGCAGAAATAAGACTAATTTCTCTGAGCTGTTTGGCCACACGGCAGAAGCGCAGGTCCTATCCCAAGAGACCGCTTGAGGACACTGAGGCTGAAACAGGAACTCTGTTCTATGTAAAACGAAGTCATGTGACTTATTCCAGCCAATCGCCACCATACAACATCCCAGTCCATGACCCGTCGCACACACATCTCCTCACACTGCCATTCTGTAATCTTCATTTGCTGGCCCGCCAAAATACAGGAAGCGCCGAAAAGGCGCGATCTTAATAGATGATGCACAGATTTTAACCTTAGATTATCGGCATGATCATTGAAATTTCGATCACCATAAAAACCTTGCCGATTTCAACTTTGTCGATAAAAATCGCTCAACACTACCCAGCAGTCTTCCAGGAATTCGTAAATGATATATTCCGGGATCTCCTCTATACTTGTGTCGTGGTCTACCTGGACGACATTTTGGTATTCTCTGCTAATTTGGAGACTCATCACTCCCATGTCCGCTAGGTGCTGGAGCGACTACATGCCAACCACCTCTATACCAAATTAGAGAAATGTCTTTTCCACCAGACCAGCCTCCCGTTCCTTGGTTACATCATCTCGGACCGAGGGTTACAGATGGATCCTGCCAAGCTGTCGGCCATTCTGCAGTGGCCTAGGCCGGTGGGTCTACGGGCCGTACAGTGGGTCTTCCTGGGCTTCTCTAATTATTTTCGTCAGTTTATTCTGCATTACTCCACAGTGGTGGCGCCTATTGTAGTGCTTACTAAGAAGAACACCAACCCTAGGCAGTGGCAGCCAAAGGCCAAAAAAGCATTTGTTCAGCTAAAGGCAGCATTCACCTCCGTGCCCATCCTGACCAGACCGGATACCGAGAAGCCATTCTTTCTGGAGGTAGATGCCTCCTCGGTCTGGGCAGGCGCAATTCTAACGCAGAAGAGACCCAAGGGCAAGATGGTGACTTGTGCCTTCTTCTCCAAGACCTTCTCCCCAGCGGAGAGGAATTACACCATCGGAGATCGGGAGTTACTGGCTATCAAGTTGGCCTTAGAAGAGTGCCGTTATCTCCTGGAAGGAGCTCAGCATCCCATCACCATTTACTCCGACCATAAAAATCTTCAGTACCTCCAATCGGCTCAACGCCTCAACCCACGTCAAGCTAAGTGGTCCCTCTTTTTCTCGCGCTTCGACTTCCAGATTCATTTTCGACCGGCTGAGAAGAATGTCAGGGCCAATGCGCTCTCCCATGTCTCCGATGTGTTGGGGGAGGAGGGCGTGCTCCAGCATGTAATTTCTCCCGAACGCTTGATCTCTGCAGCTCCGTTGGATCTACGAAATGTGCCTCCAGGGAAGACTTACGTCCGCCCTGCGCTTCGCAGGAGGATTTTGAAATGGGGACACTGTTCTCTAGTGGCCGGTCATGCAGGAGCTCGCAAGTCGTTCCTCCTGATCTCCCGTTTTTACTGGTGGCCAGAGCTTGCGAGGGACGTCAGGAAATTCGTGAAGTCCTGCGTTACGTGTGCCCGTAACAAGACCCGTTGCCAGAAACCCGCGGGTTTGCTCCAACCTTTGCCCATCCCCAGGACCACTTGGTCTCATGTGGCGATGGACTTCGTCACTGATCTTCCTTCCTCCTCGTGCAATACGGTTATCTGGGTGGTTGCGGACCGTTTTTCGAAGATGGCGCACTTTATCCCTTTGCCAGCTCTACCATCTGCTCCCCATTTGGCCAGCCAGTTGTTTCTACATATCTTTCGTCTGCATGTACTTCCCCAGCATATTGTCTCGGATCGGGAGGTCCAATTCATGTTGAGGTTCTGGTGGGCCCTCTGTTCTAGGTTGCAGGTGAACCTGGATATCTCCTCGGCCAACCATCCGCAGATGAACGGACAAGTGGAGAGAATCAATCAGGTAGTGGAGATGGTAGGCAAAAAGGGTATGTCATAAGTAATACCAAGTACAGAGAATAGAAAGGGGGGAATCAAAATGTGTTCAGTGTATGGGATTTTACACCAGCAGGATATAAACACCCGAAGTATGGTCTTGTCACAGCATGTGAGACAAGTGTATAAAGGCACTTTAGATACAGACAGTACACTAGTAAGACTGAGTTCACACTGTGCTATTCACTACATTGCAGTGTAGGGGTATTAGGAAAATGGTACCTCAATGTATACTGTGACATAGTATTAACTGGCCCATAGGCATTAATAGAACAAACATAGTTCTATTTGGACTACATTTGCTCTGTTTGCTGGTGGTACATGCTTTTTCTGTGGGACATAACGTTGCGAATAATGCCATGTGAACCCAGCCTAAGGGACCTATTTTACTGTGCTTAACCCATTTGCACAAAAGTTTCATATCAGAAAAACTTTTAAAAAATAAGTCAAATGATTGAAACTGCACAGCACGAGTTAAAAAAAAATATCCAATAATGATTGTATTTTCTTCACAGCTGCACTTATCTTTCAGCTCTGTGCATGTGACTTGAATAGGGCTGTGTTTTCCGAGCAGTGCCGGGTTGGAAGCAGCAAATGGGGTGCCGGCTTGGAAGCAGCAAATGGGCCCTGGCCCCCACTGTATTTTTATCAACGAGACATGGGAAATGGGACTTTTTTCTTATTTTCTTGAGTCAGTTTGTGTTTCTTTAGCAAAGTATGATTTTTAATCTACTATCACATTATAAGTTTTATGCATTGTAAAGTGTACATAATACAATATTCAAATCTAAATTTTATTCGAGGTGTTAATTGAAATCACTAAGTGGTTATTTTACAGAGCTGGGCAATATGGGTCTTTTATACAATACAATGTGACCATAACTTATTTAATATCCCTACATTTGGCCCTTTGAAATTCAGTACATTATAATGAAAGAAAGGCATTTTAAGTGATCATATATTTTTCTTCAAAATTGGAAAATGACAGTTCGAGTAATAGAGTGCTGCTTGATAGAGGAAGGAAGCAATTTATTTCACTTCATGCGCCCGACCATTTGGATTTTTTTCACTCAGCACTTTCAGATAAAATAATCTTATTTTATTAGATGAAACCATCAGGTTGTTATCTTTTCATCCATTATGTCTCATCACAGTTTCCATTTACTTTTAAATCTGGCTTGAAAAGCTCAAAGAAACTGTCGCTTCCAAAGGAATATAACAAAAAATGTTGTAAACCTCAATTGTCATTTATTATTTATTGGTGGTGACCTTCTATTCATTAAATTAAAGTACCTTAAATAGTTCTTATAATATACATTCTAAAAAACTAAATATTAAATTTATATTGTCAAAAAATAAATAAAGTACTATATGGTAGATACCAATTAGACTTACAGTGAAAAAAAATATTCCTTGTTACTGCAAGTTGTAAAGCTCACCCCAGTTCATTAAATTTCACGTAATAACATTTTTTAGTCTCCCTAGGATACTTAGCCATTAGCAGGCATGATCAATTTTACACTATACTGCAATACTTATGTAAAGAAGCACAGTATAAGATATCACATGGAAGGGTACCATAGGTGCAGTAAGATGGCAGACCTGTGGACCTTAATTAGGTCAACTCTCTTATAATGGATTAAATGCCACACCATCTAAATAATTAATCAGCCAAAATCAAAGTTTTCTCCAAATCAGGTGCTAATGGCCGATGTCGGCTGTAACTAATAGCTGGTACCTTGTAGGGAGTGGACCAGGCACAGATTTCCCTACAGTGACAACACTAGACAAACTAAATATTTCACAGTGCTTTTACAAATCAACAGATTATCTTTACAAAGCAGTACATGGTAGGTCCTCCATTCTCTTGGTAAGCACTTTCCACCTTGGCCAAAAGATGAGTTTCTATAACAATAGAGCTCTTTGATAATGTAATGAGTCCAATCTGTAGACAGAGATGAATCTGTTGGGTTGCTGTGAAATTGCATATATCCCTGTTAAAATATAACTTTTATTTGATAACGTTAAAATATAACAATGTGCCCCTATAGAATAACCAACCAATCACCTAGATATACAATACACTGAGCCCTGTCAGTCTGTGGGGTCATCGCCCTGATAAGGGCGGCTCCACTATGTATGACCGACTGGGTCTCTTATGCATACAATAAGTACTATAAGTACCGTGTGCATAAATAAAGTACTATGAATTTTTATCAGCCTTATTATTTTATATACACTATAGACACTATATTTACTTCCAGCACTAAAATAATAAGGCTGATAAAAATTCATAGTACTTTATTTATGCACACGGTACTTATAGTACTTATTGTATGCATAAGAGACCCAGTCGGTCTTTACTGGTGGAGGCCGCCCTTATCAGGGCGATGACCCACAGACTTGACAGGGCTCAGTGTATTGTATATCTAGGTAAATTGGTTGGTTATTTATAGGGGGCACATTGTTATATTTCAACGTTATCAAATAAAAGTTATATTTTAACAGGGATATATATAATTTGCAGTGATAGTGTGGGTACATATTCCCTGTCTTTACTCTATATGCTAGATTTGGTTTTGCTGTGAAATTGGCAAAAGGCTACTCTGAGGAGTGAAGTCTAAGAGGCAACCTGGTTTTCACCATAGAAACCCTATATATGCTACAATTTCTTGTGTTCCGGGCTGCATCACAAGATGTTTTATGATTGTATTTACTGTTAGAAAATATTTTTGATCAAAATACAAGAACATCAAGCTGTTTGGAGATTGTCGTATAGCCTTTACTTTTAACATGTTTGTCTATCATTTTCTTTCTAATCTACTGAGACAACTCTTTACTTAGCTTCCTTTGGTCCATGTTTAGTGTGGTACACACCATGATACCAAGCAGCAAAGAGACTACTTTTCACCTTTTAAATAGGCAGACTGACTGATTACAAGTTTGACACACATGATGAATAATTACAAGACACACCTAAGGCTATTTCTACACAGCACTGGATTTTGGTCATTTTTTTTTACCCAAAGCCGTGTAGCCCTCAATGCAAAATCTGTGCAGTAGTCTACACAGCACAGATCTTTTATTGAGGGTTTCAAAAACCTAAAACCATCCAGCGGAATATAGAACATGTTGTATATTCTGCCGGATCGCAGTCAGATTCCCAGAGCCCCAACGTACTGGGCCGCAGAGAATCTGAAATCCGACCTTGTTTTTATTGCGCAGAATCCGCGCAAAAAAATGGCGGTGCGGTCCAGCAACGTGAAAATGCCATCGGGTTTTAGACAGCATTTTCACATTGCAATGTAGACTTAGCCTAAGTTTAATATGTCCCTGTGGTCAAATTATTTTCATTTTTTTCTAGGAATACCATCATTTGTGTCCAGGCCAGTTTCACTACTCTTCAAACTCAAAGTCTAATTTTTATTAGTTGATTTTCACTAAATTTATTACTACTTTTGACAGTTTCAAGCTATTTCAGTGACTATGGTGGAATTTTCTTTCTTTTAGTGTCCACGTGTATAGATCAGTAGGGGCTCAAAATCTGCAGTTTAAAGGGGTCACAGAACTCATGTGAGTTACACAGCTTTTAAACTATTTACATTGATTTTAGGCTAGCACATACTTGCAAACCGCGTACTTTCATATGTGGTGTGCAATGTATTGAAGCGTTGTCCAATTCTTTTATACGAGACATCGCTGCCATACCTTACACTGCTAACCTTAAAGGGGTTTTATCATTACAAAGATCATGTCTCAGATTATGGGGACAGTAAAAATAAGCACTTTAGTAATTGGGTTGCATTACCTCTGTCACTTGGTTTAGCAGATATCAGCTTCGCTGTAAATCTGTCTTCTATTTCTGCTGTAGCTGGTCAGAACGCCCCCTGGTCGATTCCTGTGCCCTTGACACGCCCCCTGCACTGTGATTGGCTGGCTGACATTTCATTCAGCCTGTTGGGATATGCCCCTAGACAGGAAACGTCATGGTCACGCCCCCTGCGCTGTGATTGGCTGCTTTCACACTCTGTGTTTACTACCCTCTGAGCTGTTAAAATCGATAGTGAAACCAGAGTCTGCTGGCTCTATGTACATCTCAGCTCTAGGGGGAAGGATCTGGGCAATTACTGCCTGTCTAAAGGGCTTTTGCCAAGAGGTTGATTCACCTCCTCACAGGTTCAGTCCTTAAACTGCTACTTTGAAAAGAGGGTGTTCTGTTCCTCAGATCGAATGCAAGCCCCGCCTCCTTATGACGTCGTCATCTGTAGTGTATAACATAAGGATTCAACACTGCATCTGTATGAGCTGCTTGTGTAATGCAGTGTATAGGTGATCAGCTTGGCAAGACAGAGGTTGGGAGTTCAAGTCCCATCGTTTTTTTTTTTTTTTCTTTTATAAATTGTACACATATGAAAAGATATGAAAATATATGTGTAGACATCTATAATTTTATATATATACACAGAAAGCTCCCCTATATAGTGTCCTATCCTCAAAGTCACACCAAGCACTTCCAACATATGTGATACAATGCATATACTCTCGGGGATGAGACATGATATAGGGGAGCTATGTATGTGTATATATATCATTATAGAGATTGACATATATATTTTAGGTCTCTCTACATATGTGTAGAATTTAGGGGGAGGAAAAAAATATACCCTGTGAGGGGACTAGAACTCCAAACCCCTTCGTTGTAAAACCAACACAATCAGCCCAAGTCAGTTACAGGTTGAGTAGGTTCTACTCTCAAAGCTGATTTGCTTCTCCCCCCCAATTTTTTCACTCATCACTGACAGCAAGCAGAGATCTTTACTTGAAGCTGACATTTGTCCTTGTAGTTGAGTAAAGGTTCTGCTGTTGTCAGTAAAAATTTGGTTGAATACCACTAGAACAGAAGTTAAAGCTGCTGGCTTTCAGTGTGTAAACTAAGAGATATTTATAGATATAATAGGTGCTGCTGCAGCTTGTGGAGCCTCAAGGCTGCAGACATAAGCATTTCAGGAGGCTACAGAGCTGTTATATCCAGACAACCTCTGCATCCCCTGCTTCAAACAAAATGATGATGTCACAGGTCTTCAGTGAGGGGAGACACGCCTCGTGGGAGGGGAGACACGCCTGCTGAGAGGAAGAACACGCCCCTGGCTTTCAAACTCAATCTGAGAAAATTAGCAGAACAGCACGAGCAGCTCAAACGATAAATCCCCTTTAATGCTCTTGAGCACCTGTAGGATTTTAAGTCAAGGCAATAGAGTAGTTTAATTTTCAACATTGGAATAGGACAGATATGACACTATGTCATGAAATATCATGTTGCATACTAAGAAAGGTTGGTGTATCACTCAAAAGAAATGAGGGCATAATGTACTAGCATGGTACATATTTGTAGCATTTAATAGTAGGATATACTCATTTTTGTAACCCCTAATTACAAGAAAAATGTCCATTTTTTATTTTACATATATTCAGGATTTTTCTTATATTTTTATTAAAAGGGTGTTTCGGGAGTTAAGAAAGCTCATCGAAGCATGATAAAAAATAGAAGATAAGACTCATATTTAGCTGCTGGATGCTCCTGTTCCCTCCCGGCAGTCAGTCTGTTCATCCAGGAAGTAAATGTTCATCACACACATGACCATGCACATGACCAGTATGGTCTTAAATTGACTGCACCTGTCACATGAACTATGTCCAACTATGTCACTCCCTATACTAGGGCACTCACAGGCACTTATCTGTATATAGATGTACTGTCAGGGTGGCAGGTTCATCCATTTTTCATGTAAACCTTTTTATGAAACAAGGCTGGACCATTGTAAACTTAGCACTTCTTACCGTATGTTTCACCCATACACCCTAATAGATTGTAAGCTCTCACGAGCAGGGCCCTCACACCTTGTGTCTCATTTGTAAGTACTTTTAATGTGTAATGTCTGTACATTTACCCTTGAATTTGTAAAATGCTGCGGAATATGTTGGCGCTATATAAATAAAGATTATTATTATTATTATTATTATTATTATTATTATTATGTCCATTCCCTGCTTCAGTGGTATTGAATAGGAGCATCTGAGAGATAAGTATGAGTCTTATCTTCTATTATTTATCCTGCCCCGATGGACCAACGAGCTTTCTTAACTCCCAGAATACCCCTTTATCTATATGTTCAATGAATAAAAATTCATCCTTCCATGAACTGTAAAGATGATAATTTAAAATTAGAAATATATATATGTATGTATGTTTATGCTGTGTACTGTATATAAATAATAGAAGTGATTTCCTGCTTTGACAGTTCCTTTTGGAAAGAAGTGTCCCAATAAAAAGCTTTATGAGCAACCATCAGCTTTCTGTCTTCCTCTTAATGTAAATAAAACCCTAAAGACATGATACAAATAATATTATCCTTATTCACTTACATAGTTTCAGTAACATTTCCTGCAAGAACATGGTAATCATGATGTTCAGCTATCTGTACATGTTTAGTTAAATGAAGTGCATTACTAAGTTATGTGAAGAGGTAATTATACTAGCATAACAAATTCAAATCTCCATATGTGGAATAGTATAAAAACTACTTTATACACATTATACAATTTCAGGATCAGAAAGAAGGCAAATTTTAAGTTGAGGAAGAACCAGTGATCTAAAGCAGGAATTGCAAACAATGAGAAATTAAAGTACTGCTTCATCATTAAGTCATTTCTTGCATTAAAATACAGCAGTTGCTTCCTTCCTACAACAGAGAATTTAACTTTTTTCCTTTTCCTTTTGTCTGATGTAGACAGACAATCTTTGATGTTAGAATATTAATCCAGATTGCTCACATTATATTTATTACACACTAAAGTAATATAACATTGACATCATACAAAGGTTGTGTTCACATCACTTTCAGAGTCTCTATTGCAGGTATCCTTCAAGATTCTTTAACAAATTATTCTTGACAGATACCACATCGGAGTCATACGGAACAATAATGGAAACTTCATGTCTGTTTTGGACATTTTTTCTCTATTTCCTGTCCTACTGGACACAAAAGCATGTTTGACCTTAAATGTAATGTGAACACATCCTAACCTATCCAAACTCCATATTGTAAACCTATATCTTGTTGTAGTATACGCACAATGGCTCCTCCATGGTTGTTGAAGACTGGAGAATGAGTCAAAACTAGAGATGGGCGAATCGATTCTAAAGAAGTGGAATTCGTTTAAAATTTTAGGAAAACTTCGATGCTGAACGAAGTCGAAGTTTTGGGTGATTTGCAGGAACGAAGCGTGTTTTTAATTGATAAAATGGCTGCAAGCACATGGCGTTACATGGGACAAAGAAGTCTGGGAGGAAGAAAGGAGTAGCCTAAATGACATGTGCAGAGATGAAGCCAATCAGAGGCCGGCGGGATTCTGTGACGGCACCGCACTATATAAATCGGGACGCGACGCTGGCAGTTCACATTCCTCTCTCTGTGCCGCGTTGTAGCTGCTGCAGCTCCAGTATTAGAGATCTCATACAAAAGAAAGAACATTTTACAGCAATTTTTGAGGGGGTGTCACAGCTTTTCTCAGAGACTGCTTCTCTTACGTTCTAATTTTGATTTTGTGGGGTATTGGAATTGAAGTCCAGTGTGCGTCCAATTCAGCTGCATATACATTTTAATGCTATCTGCTCAGTTCTGGAGCACATTGAATATCCAAGGGTTATCTAAGCCTGTTGTTGCTGTTGTATTCATTAAAGAAACAGCGTTTTTACAATCCAAATATCAGTTAATTTTTGGCTGCTTATGTCTTTTGTGCAATTTATATCCAAGGGCTACTTAAACGTCTTTGTGCTATTGTAGTCAGTAAAAGAAAGGGTTTTTTTTTAAACGCCAAAGAAGAAATTTTGCCTGTAGCATAATTCATATCCGAAGGTTAATTAAGTTTTTTTCTGCTGTTGTGATCAGTAAAATACACGTCATTTTAACACGCTACATAGCTGGTCATTTTTGGCAGCTCATTTCTTTTGCGCAATTTAGATATAAAGGGTTAATTAAGTGTTTTTCTGCTGTTGTGGTCAGTAAAATACACGTAGTTTTAACACGCTACATAGCTGGTAATTTTTGGCAGCTCATTTTTTTGCACAATTTAGATCCGAGGGTTAATTAAGTGCTTTTCTGCTGTTGTGGTCAGTAAAAGAAATGGTGTTTTTCAACGCCAAAGAAGTAATTTTGCCTGTAGCATAATTCATATCCGAAGGTTAATAAAGCGTTTTTCTGCTGTTGTGGTCAGTAAAATAAACGTCGTTTTAACACGCTACATATCTGGTTATTTTTGGCAGCTCATTTCTTTACCGCAATTTATATCCAAGGGTTAATTAAGCGTGTTTCTGCTGTTGTAGTCAGTAAAAGAAAGTGTTTTTCAACGCCAAAGAAGAAATTTTTGCTGTAGCATAATTCATATCCGAAGGTTAATTAAGCCTGTTTGCGCTTTTCTATTCAGTAAAATACACAGTGTTTTTAAACGACACATACAAGTGAATTTTTCCTGCCCATATGTGGAAAGCAATTTATATCTAAGGGTTATCCAAGCTTGTTAGTGGGTTCATTTGGAGTCAAATACAGGGTGTGTATTTATCATATACAGATATCTTCATTAAACAGAGTCTGTACATTTTTGAACAAACAGTATGTCAGACAGAGAGGTGGCAGGCTCTTCACATGCGAGTGGCAGTGGCACAAACATTCCTGGAGCAGGCACAGGTTGCAGCACAGTCAGGGGACGTCGCAGCAGGGGTCACTCGGTGAGGCCAGAACTGCTAGTGTCATCTAGCGGCCGTGTGTTGACCAGACACAATTAAATTATCAACATAGAGACTGAGTCCAACTTGCACATAAAATCTTTAAATTTTACTGAACGAATGGAATATCAATCATGGTTGTATGCCTAAACATTCCAAATCATCGTACTATTATACATTGACACGTCAGTACTTAGCTGTAGCTGCTATCGTTTCAATCCATGAGTTTTCAAATTTCAGTGGCATGCAGTCTCATACTCGAGCTGACCAGAGGTGAGCAGGACGCTCCATGTTGCACACAGCTGCAACGTTTCGGAAATACAATTTCCTTCTTCAGGCATGCGTACACAGAGTCACATTCACTGATATGCAATCCCATTTAACCAACAGGTGAGTGTTAACCCTAGATTAACCTAACATATTTACTACAACAGTATCACAAATATATCGATCTATATTAACATTCCTATAACACTATCATGTATCTATTGCCTAAAATGTATCATATTTACACAAACTTTTTTTAAACTTATCTATTATCAAAAACATCTGAGACTAAATGTCTCGTTCAAACCTTTTGGAACCTTTGTTTTCAATCTACTAATCCAAAATGCCTCACGTTGGAGGAGTTTGGATTTATTGAGATTCACATCCTGACCAGGTACCTCTTCAAGAACACACCAGCGTAAATCGCTCACAGTGTGTTTAGAGTCATAGAAGTGCTGGACTAATGCTGTTTCTCCATATGTATGTTCTGTTTTCTGATCTTTATGTGAAGTATTTTTAAAGTTGCGTATCGTTGACTTGTGTTCGCCTATTCTAATCTTAATGGGGCGACTTGTTTGCCTTACATACCCTTTACCACAGGAGCATTTTATGTAATAGATTACATTACTTGTTGTGCAGCTAAAGTATCCCTTCAAGGGTATGTTAGCATCTGATAATGGGTGAGAAATATATGAACCATGTATAATTCCACTGCAATGTGTACATGAAAGACATGGAAAGGTACCAGATTTAACTGTTCTCAACAGCTCTTGTCTAGATTTTTTTGGAGAAGAAATATCTGAGTGTACTAGGTCCCAATGACCTACCCCGTTTAAATATATACCTTGGTTTGTCTCTGAACAGATACCCAAATTTGGGATCTGTTTGTAAAATGTGCCAATGTCGAGAAATAGCCCTTTTAATGATATCTGAATGCTTATCATATTTTGTTATGAAGGAAAATCGAGGAGTCTGTTTTTTCTGTCTATTACCATGTAACAATTCATCTCTTTTTATGTTCCTAATTTGCGCACTTATCTTTAGAAGTTCTTGTTTATTATAACCTCTATTTTCAAACTTACATATTATCTTATCCACTTCAATATCATATTTTTGATCATCTGTACAAATACGACGTATTCTTATAAGTTGTCCCCTGGGAATTCCATAGAACAACTGGGGAGCGTGATAACTTTGACGATGTAGCAAATGATTGCATTCCATGGATTTAACAAACAGACTAGTCTGAAACTGCTCTGTCTCCTCATTTTTGGTAACCTGAACATCTAAGAACTCAATTGTTTTAATGTTTTTTATTCAGAGAAAAAGATATCAATGGATTTCTAGTATTTATATAATGAAGAAAATCATCTAGCTCTTGTTCAGTCCCTGTCCATAGTAGAAACACGTCGTCGACGTATCTCGACCATAGTTTTATGTTTTCTGAAAATCTAGATACATGAATATAATTCCGCTCAAAGTACGTCATATAGATGTTAGCAATACTCGGAGCTGCTGGTGAGTCCATCAAGGTTCCTTGTTTTTGAAGATAATATTCATTTCCAAATCTGAAATAATTTTTCAGAAGTATACAATCTAATAACGTAAGTAGAAACACAACGTGTGCATTCGATGGCAAAGGTTCATTAGAAAGTGCTTCTCTTATTGCATCTCTTGCATGTTCATGTGGTATATTAGTAAAAAGTGATTTTACATCTAATGTACACAAGAATGTTATATTTTTTGTATCTATTTTGTGTAATTTTAGCAAAAATTGATTGGTATCTGTTAGACAGTTTAGATCTTTTTTCCCGATTTTTTGTAGATATGTGTCTAAATACTGGGCTAGGGGTTCGAAAAGGGATACCTTACCAGAGACTATTGGTCTATAAGGAGGAGGAATTTGTTTGTGGATCTTGGGAACAAAGTATATCACTGGTGTCTGGGGATTCTGGACTTTTAGTGCTTCAAATGTAGTTTGATCTATTAATCCCATTAACAAAACCTCCTCTAAATAGCTATCAATCTTTGTTTTGAATTCTTGTGTAGGGTTTGTCAATCATGTGTCATATACATTACAATCACCCAGATGTTCATTTGCTGCCTGTATATAGCTATCCTTGTCCATAACAACTGTCGCACCACCTTTGTCTGCTTTCTTGATAATAATATTAGTATTAATTTTTAAGTCGTGTATAGCTTGAGACACAGGTGGTGAGAGGTTGTTATGGATGTAGGAAACCTGGTTCCATCTGTTAGATACTTCCTCGGTGACTAACTGCATAAACACATCGAGACTAGAGTTCTGAATTATAGGATCAAAATAACTTCTTCTATAGAATTTCTTAGGAAATGCATCCCTAGATATTTCGCGTTGACCATCTTTTTCAAAAAACATTTTGATACGAATGGATCTACAAAGCTTGTAAAAATCTACTGTGAACTGGAATAATTGATTGTGTAGGACCGGAACTAAATTTTTGATCCTATAATTCAGAACTCTAGTGGACAGATCCGTCTTGGACAACTTTCTCCTCCACGTTGTCAAACTGCTGCTCCTACGCCAATGACCGCCTCCTCCACAACCACCACCACCATCTCAGCCTCCACAAGTACTGCTCCATCATACCACATGTGTAGGGCACAGCGGTGTCACGCAGTTTTACACCTGGCTTGCCTCGGCGAACGAAGTCACACAGGGGAGGAACTGCTCCGCGTCATGCAGCAAGAAATCGATGTGTGGCTTTCTCCGCGCCAACTGCAAATCGGAACCATGGTGACGGACAATGGGAGGAACATGGTGTCCGCCCTGCACCGAGAAAGGATGGTCCATGTGCCCTGCATGGCGCACGTGTTCAATCTGGTTGTGAAAAGGTTCCTGAAGTCTTCCACTGATCTTCAGAAGATTCTGAAAATGGCCAGGAAACTGTGCATGCACTTCATCCATTCCTACAAAGCAATAACACCCTCCTCGAGTTGCAGTGGCAGAACGGCCTCCCCCAACACACGCTGATATGCGATGTTTCCATCCATTGGAATTCCATCCTGCACATGTTGGACCAACTGTATGAACAGAGAAAGGCCATTAACGATTTTTTGATGATCCAGGCGGACAGGAGTACCCCCCTGTTTAACTTTGATGTCAGCCAGTGGCAGCTCATGCGTGACACCTGCCGTTTGCTGATACCATTTGAGGAGGCCACGTTATTTGTCAGTCGCCAGGACTACGGGATGAATAACGTCATTCCACTGCTTCATGTCCTGGAACAGATGCTGAAAAATCTGTCTGGGCAGGGGACTGGAGACGTGGCGACTACATCTGGCGGCCACATGAGTCCGGTGGGGACTGGAGGAGGACATTGGAGCACAAGCATTATCTGGTGAAATGAGTGGTGTTTCTACCCAGGTGACATGAGAGGAGGAGCAGGAGCAGCTGGAGGAGGTAGATGGAGATGAGGAAGATGAGGCAGATGACCCGCAAGTACTGTGGCAGTATACAGTGGAGATGGAGGCAGAGAGTCCCTCGAAGTCACTTGTGCAGATGGCCCGCAGCATACTGATTTGCCTGGCTAGTGACAGCCGAATAGTCACCATCCGACAGAGGGATGACTTCTGGCTCCCCACTCTATTGGACCCTCGCTACCGGTCCAAAATGGGAGCCTTTTTCCCAGCTGCTGAGAGGGAGGACAAACTCAAATACAAAAGAGAAATCCTCTGTAGTCAGTTGGCCGCTGCCTATGTGCGGCATCGTCCTTCCTCTGACAGGTCTGACCGGGGGATTCCTCAGAGCTCACGTACTACTACCGCGGCTGCTGTGGGAAGGTGGGGGATAGGAGCAGTACCAGCTCCATCAGCAGCAACCTAAGTCTGGAGTCGCTGATGAGCAGCTTCCTTCACCCGCCTACTGAGAAGGGCACTCGCCAACAGCAGCAGGACCTGGAGCAGACCCTGAACCAAGAGGTGGTGGCCTACTCGGACAGCACTCTGCCACCACAGTTAGAAGATCCGCTGGACTACTGGGCAGCCAAACTGGATGTGTGGCTGCAATTTGCCGAGTTTGCAGTGGAGAACATGTCCTGCCCGGCCAGTAGTGTGGCATCAGAGTGGTTGTTCAGTGCGGCGGGGGCCATCGTTACCCCAAGGAGAACCCGCTTGTCCACGGGAAATGTGGAACGACTGACCTTTGTCATGATGAATCAGGTTTGGATCGGCCAGGATTTCCACACACCAATGCCTTAGGCATCAGATTACATCAGCCATGACGCCTCACCAAAACTTTGAGAAATGAGTCTGGGTTCAAACTACCCGCCTCAGCCACTATTCTGATGCCACCACCCACCTTATGCCACAAATCTGCTTCCAGTTTCTCCATCTGCCTACCACCATCTTTACCAGGGACTGGTATTGCCACCCACCTCCACACTTTGTCATTGTGCCACTCTATGACCTCATGCTGCTGCTGCTGTTGCTGGTGCCGTGACCTCCACACTGTGTCATTGTGCCACTGTCTGACCTCATGCTGCTGCTGTGGCTGCTGCCGTGACCTCCACACTCTGCCATTGTGCCACTCTGTGGCCTACTCCTGTTTGTGCCACCTCCATACTCTGTCATTGTGCCACTCTCTGACCTCATGCTGCTGCTGTGGCTGCTGCCGTGACCTCCACACTCTGTCATTGTGCCACTCTCTGACCTCATGCTGCTGCTGTGGCTTCTGCCGTGACCTCCACACTCTGTCATTGTGCCACTCTCAGACCTCATGCTGCTGCTGAGGCTACTGCCGTGACCTACACACTCTGTCATTGTGCCACTCTGTGGCCTACTCCTGTTTTTGCCATCTCCAGAAAGTCATTGTGCCACTGTCTGTCCTCATGCTGCTGCTGTGGATCCTGCCGTGACCTCCACACTCTGTCATTGTGCCTCTCTGTGGCCTACTCCTGTTTTTGCCACCTCCAGAATGTCAGTGTGCCACTGTCTGACCTCATGCTGCTGCTGTGGCTGCTGCCGTGATCTCCACGCTCTGTCATTGTGCCACTCTGTGGACTCCTGATGTTGCTGCCACCTCCATACTGTGTGATTGTGCCACTCTGTGGCCTACTCCTGTTTGTGTCACCTCCACACTGTGTCATCTGACCTCATACTGCTGCTGCTGCTGTTGATGCCGTGACCTCCACACTGTGCCATTGTGCCACTGTCTGACCTCATGCTGCTGCTTCTGCTGCCGTGACCTCTACACTCTGTCATTGTGCCACTTTGTGGCCTACTCCTGTTTGTGCCACCTCCACACTCTGTCATTGTGCCACTCTCTGACCTCATGCTGCTGCTGTGGCTGTTGCCGTGACCTACACACTCTGTCATTGTGCCACTGTCCGACCTCATGCTGCTGCTGTGGCTTCTGCCGTGACCTACACACTCTGTCATTGTGCCACTCTCGTACCTCCTGCTGCGGCTGCTGCCGTGACCTCCACACTCTGTCATTGTGCCACTGTCCGACCTCCTGCTGCTGCTGTGGCTGCTGCCGTGACCTCCACACTCTGTCATTGTGCCACTCTGTGGCCTACTCCTGTTTTTGCCACCTCCAGAATGTCATTGTGCCTCTCTCTGACCTCATGCTGCAGCTGTTGCTCCTGCTGTGACCTCCACACTCTGTCATTGTGCCACTCTGTGGCCTACTCCTGTTTGTGCCACCTCCACACTCTGTCATTGTGCCACTCTGTGGCCTACTCCTGTTTGTGCCACCTCCACACTCTGTCATTGTGCCACTGTCTGACCTCATGCTGCTGCTGTGGCTGCTGCCGTGACCTCCACACTCTGTCATTGTGCCACTCTGTGGACTCCTGATGTTGCTGCCACCTCCATACTGTGTGATTGTGCCACTCTGTGGCCTACTCCTGTTTGTGCCACCTCCACACTGTGTCATCTGACCTCATACTGCTGCTGCTGTTGATGCCGTCACCTCCACACTGTGTCATTGTGCCACTCTCTGACCTCATGCTGCTGCTGCTGTGGCTGCTGCCGTGCCCTCCACATTCTGTCATTGTGCCACTGTCCCCCAAGCACCTCAAAGCACCGTGGCAGTATACAGTGGAGATGGAGGCAGGGAGTCCCTCAGAATTACTTGCGCACATGGCCCGCAGCATGCTGATTTGCCTGGCTAGTGACAGCCGAATAGTCACCATCCGGCAGAGGGATGACTTCTGGCTCTCCACCTTCTTGGACCCTCGCTACTGGTCCAAAATGGGAGCCTTTTTCCAGCTGCTGAGATGGAGGAAAAACTCAAATACTATAGAGAAATCCTCCGTAGTCAGTTTGTTAAAGTTCCGAAACCATTTTTGGCCAAGGCAATTCTACCTCCATCAGCTTCTTCATTAATACCTAAAAAAGTTCCAATGAAGTTTATTATGAAGTATAAACGTGGTGTTTGAATCCAGTTTCTGCGTGACACCAATTTGTTGAAATGCAGTGTATGGAATTCAAGGAGACCATAAATACAGGGAATGTTTTAGGAGCTTGTTTTGCATTCGGTGCCATTAGTGATGGAATTTAGTACAAAACTGGAATACTGAACTACAAGCAAATGCTGCAAAACTGGCTTGGGATGAGCTTCTTCAGTATGAAGAATGAGAATCGTATGTCCAAATTACAGACAGGAAAAACCGCCTCCGCCTTCTCCTTGAGCCTCGTCTTTCATATCCGTGTACCGTACCTCTTGCCTCCGTCCCTTGACCACGATCCTTGCCGGCTGTCCTGAACTTACGCTTGTCCCTGATTGTGAGTTTGCCTTACGATTTTGTACCTTGCTACACCTCGGCTGCCACCACAAGCAAGTCCCGTCAGGGGTAACAACCTGGTAGACTCCCGCTGCAGCAAGTCCATCCCGCTTTGCCGCGGGCTCTGGTGAAAACCGGGACCTACTTAGATTCCGCTCCCTGGCATGGCTATTGCTATTGTCCCCTTACTGTGCTGCGATCTGTGATGGCTCCGGTAACCTACTACTGTGTTCTTTGACGTTATGTTAGGATCTTATCCCTCAGCTTGTTTTTTTCCAGCTGGCGCTGCCATGACTTTATCAGGCTGCATTCCTGCTTCAGTTATTTGGTCAGTTTTGCCCCTGTAGTTGCACAGGGAATTTTAGAGTGAAGTGATTCTAAGAGCGGCGGCAGTCATGTGCGTGTCATACTAAAACACAACATTGTATGAAGACCAAACCAAGCTCCCTCTGCATATTTAAGCATGGCACAATGTCCTGCATCACCCTACAGGCTCTCTGCAGCCTGGAAATAGCTGTTTTTTAATGTGATTCGTCCCGAAGTAATTCGGACCGAAACAAATTTTGTCGGCGAAGTCGGCAAACCAAATTTTTTAGAAATTCGCCCATCTCTAGTCAAAACGCGTCCCAAATGCTGATGCTTAATATATGAGGAAATAAATTGAAGCACTGAAAAAAGCCAGACAAGCAAGGGCCAGGAATTCTTTTGAAGACTGTCTACACTATATCCATGTGCACCGCTGTCTCTATTGTGTGCTGTAGTTCTGTGTTTGCAGACCACAGTTTAACCCATGTTGTAATCTCCATTGAAGTAATTAAAAGCTCTTATTGATTTTCCGACACTGAATCTATGTGAAAAATACTCTTTGGGCATCCCAAAATCTTTTCTATAAATACATTTTTCCAAGAATTCAACCCTTTATGGACTTAGGTCTTAAATATAGCACAGAAGTATTACAGAGTCAAATACTCTGACCTTTCTAACTGTACAGCACATAACAGAAGTTCTCACAAACCATAAGCCTATCTAAGAAGCTCAGTGAAAATTTTAAACTAGATAGCTGATTCTTAAAAAGAAAGGTTTAGTTAGGAGTTTCTTCTTATAGAGACATCATTAAGCCTTGGTGAAGTTCCAATGCATAATCTGTTTTAAGGCCCCTCACCTACCACATACCATTTGGGCCCTCAGACACAAGACTCAAGTACTACATTTGATTGCTGTAACACTATTTACGTATAAAAGATTTTTCAAAATGGCTGCAGACAATTCCCTTGACACCAAGCACTGTTTGAATGGTTTTTCTCATAGAGCTGGGCACATATGCCAGCACATACAACACATTGCAGTGCTGGTGGAGGTTTTAGGACAGTGTTTACAATTTTTACATTTAGTCTTAACATCAGAGGTGTTCAACCCATGGCAGCTTGCATTGTCATTTTGTTTATCCATTGGATATAGTTAGGAAAGATATGGTTGTCAAGGCAAAACTATAACTATGTTATGTCTGCTGGAGAACATAAGGAGCAGTGCATGGCTATAATATACCACATATGCTATAATAAAGATTGCTACACTAGAAGACCAAGCAGGGGAATATGGGACCCACATTTTCCCAAGACTTGGGAGGCCCAGGAATGGAACCGCCACCCACTATTGATATACTACAATGCCTTAGAAAAGAATATGATTCTTAAATATTAAAGTGTTTTTCTCATTAGAAGAGATATATTGTTATATTTTCTTATCTTCTGTTCATTAATACAGCTTTACTCTCAGAGCTAGTTCCCTCTGCAAAGCAAAACTAAGAAGCTTAACAACAGAACAAACACTGTGTTCCTCAGGTGGCACCATCAGAAAGCATGATTCAAGCATGTTGAAGTAAGAATCACTCATTCATCACATTTCTCTCTCTTAGGTCACAGGCTGCTTTATTCCAAAGGCCTTCTAGATTCAGTGACAATGTAGGGTAAGGTCTATTAAAACTGGAAGCCAAAGATGGCTGTCCCACAAACTTTGCATGGACATAGAAGTCATCTTCTGGGCCAGATAGTGAAGAAATATTTGAACTAAATATTTTGTTTGCTTTAGATATCAGAATGTATTTTTCTCTATTTGCTGTACAATTTAGAATTTTTCCATTACAGGAAGGATAATTAGTTAAAATATTACTTCAGATAAAATGGCTGATTTGTTGGACCCCTGGAAATATTACTCTATTGGTTAAATCTACATTATATAAATACATTTATTTTATTGCTTCAATGTCTTATCGGGCCTGAGGGAACATTTTTAGGAATGTTAAAATGTTTAATCATAACTAGAGATGGGCGAATTGATTCTAACGAAGTGGAATTCGTTTAGAATTTCAGGAAAACTTCGGTTCTGAACGAAGTTGAAGTTTGGGGTACTTCAGGTGAACGAAGTGTGCTTTTGATTGATAAAATGTCTGCGAGCACATGGCGTTACATGGGGCAAAGCACTCTGGGAGGAAGAAGGGCATAGCCTGCATGACATGTGCAGAGATGAAGCCAATCAGAAACCGGCGGGATTCTGTGACGTCACCGCACTATATAAGTCCGGGCGCGACGCTGGGAGCTCACACTCCTCTCACTGTACTGATCAGGGAAGGTGCTGCCTCGGCTGATTGTGATAGCTCTACTGAAGAACTGATTTTTATACAGCGATTTTTGTGGGGTGTCTCAGCTTGTCTCCAGAGAATGCTTCTCTTAATGTTCTATTTCTGATTTTTGGGGTATTGAATCTGAAGTCCAGTGTGTCGATCCACTGCTGCTGCATATACATTTTAATGCTATCTGCTCACAGCACATTGAATATCCAAGGGGGATCTAAGCCAGTTCCTGTTGTATTAATTTAAAGAAACAGTGTTTTTACAATACAAATACCACTTCATTTTTGGCTGCTCAATTCTTTTGCACAATTTACATCCAGGGGTTAATTAAGCGTTGTTTTTCTGCTGTAGTGACTCCACAAAACCGTCTTTTTCACCGCCAAAAAATACAATTTTCCTGTAGCACAATTCACAAGCGAAGGTTAATTACAATTCTTTCTCTCGTTGTGTAGCGTAGAAAACACGCAATTGTAACACGCTACAAAGCTAGTAGATTGTGGCTGCTCAATTATTTTGCGCAATTTACATCCAGGGGTTAATTAAGCGTTATTTTTCTGCTGTGGTGTCAAAAAAAAAACCGTCTTTTTCACCGCCAAAAATTATAATTTTCCTGTAGCATAATTTACAAGCGAAGGTTAATTACAATTTTTTCTCTTGTTGTGTAGCATAGAAAACACGCAATTGTAACACTCTACAAAGCTAGTAGTTTGTGGCTGCTCAATTCTTTTGAACAATATAAATACAGGGGTTAATTACCCGTTGTTCTTCTGCTGTGGTGACTCCAAGAAACCGTCTTTTTTACCGCCAAAAATTACAATTTTCCTGTAGCATAATTCACAAGCGAAGGTTAATTACAATTTTTTCTCTTGTTGTGTAGCGTAGAAAACATGCAATTGTAACACGCTACAGAGCTAGTAGTTTGTGGCTGCTCAATTCTTTTGCCAATTTACATCCAGGGTTAATTAGCGTTGTTCTGCTGCTGTGGTACTCCAAGAAACCGTCTTTTTCACCGCCAAAAATTTAAAATTTTTTCCTGTAGCATAATTCACAAGCGAAGGTTAATTACAATTTTCTCTGGTTGTGTAGCGTAAAAACACGCCATTGTAACACGCTACAAAGCTCGTAGTTTGTGGTTACTCAATTGTTTGCCGCAATTTACATCCAGGGGTTAATTAAGCGTTGTTCTGCAGTTGTACTCAATAAAAAAAACTTTGTTTTTCACCGCCACAAAAGAAATTCTGTAGCATAATTCATATCTGAAGGTTAATTAAGCCTGTTTGGGGCTTTTATATTCAGTAAAATCACAGAGTTTTAAACGGCACAACAAGTCAATTTTTTCCTGCCCATTTGTGGAGCGCAGTTTATATCCAAGGGTTACCAAGCTTGTTTATGGGTTCATTTGGAGTCAAATACAGGGTGTGTATTTATCATATACAGATATCTTCATCAAACAGTGTCTGTACATTTTAGAACAAACAGTGTGTCAAACAGAAGAGGTGCAGGCTCTTAAACCTGCGAGGGGGCAAGGCACAAACATTCCGGGCCCCAGGTCGCAGCACAGCAAGGGGACGTCGTAGCAGGGGTCACTTGGAGGCCACAACTGCCGCAGTCAACTAGCGGTGGGTGTGCTGACTAAGCAACCCAGGGTTCTTGATGGTTGACTAGTCATCCCACTTCCTCCCAGATGACATCTGACAACCCCAGCCAAGAGCCCGTATGGGAACGTCAGACACAACCCCTTATTTTGGCATGGCCCGGGAGCGGTCAGCGGCCCTCACCTGTCCTCAACCCGCCTCTGTCCTAGCCGTTCCCACAGCCAGAGATCTACTATGTGGTCTGGCTTCAGCGCCACTATATACAGATGAACAATTTGAGGAGGCAGTCATCAGCTACTTGGCAGCAAAGAAATGGGGCCAATATCCCCTGCTTCTTGCAGTAGGCGGCAAAGTAATAGATGTTGAGAGTGGCATGTGGAGGGCAGTTTTTTGAGGGTCAGCCTCTGCATACCAAGAAATGTGATGAGGACAGCATTTACGATGAAACCCCAAATAGATGATGATGTAGCCAACCGCACTTGGGAGCCGGGTGAGGGGAAGGGCTTCATCATCGTCAGGGGAAGAGGGCGTCAGCTTGCGCGTCAGGCATCGATGCAGCCAGCAAGTGGGTCGTGTGGCCCGTGAGTCAGCAGGATAGAAGCAGTGTGAGGTTGGGACTAAGCGGCCACGGGGTAAAAAACCCACTTCGCAGTCCAAGAAAGTAGCGGCACAGGGGCTCAGCGAGGCAGCGGCGGCAGTTTGTTCACTCAGTGCGGGGCGTTGCGGGAAAATCCGATACTTGGCGGTGTGGCAGTTCTTTGCTAAGACACCGTGAGGAGCCGAATATGGGGAATATGTAGAAAACTTAGGCAAAAGTGAAGCGTGGCCAGGGGGCTAACGTTGGCACCAAAAGGCCCTGCGTCAACACATGCAGCGTCACCATCCGGTGGCCTGGGAGAAACGTGGCTCAAAATGTGGTGGTCCAACCTGCCGCCGCAGCAACAGCCCGCAGCAGCGCCCAAGCACGCATTTCCATTGCAGCCATTTAAGGCTCCACCAACTCTGCAGAAGGGACTGTTTCTCTTTGAACATCATCTCCCCCCTCCAGATGCTCCTGCTCCTCGCTACTCATGGCGCCAGCAGTCGTTCAGCGAGGCGATTGCAAAAAAGACAACAGTATGCGTCCAGCCATCCTAAGGTGCAAAGCTGACCGTACTCCTGTCCAAGTTGTTGGTGCTGCAGTCCCTCCCTTTCCAAATTGTGGACTCTGCACGCGTTCAAGAACTAATGGCTTGTTGCCGAGCCGAGAGGAGAGTTCCAAGCCGTAAATTATCTTTTCCAAAAGGCAGAACGCAGCACTTCATAAATATGTATAACAGAAGGTGGGCCCGTCCTTGAGCTTAATTTGGTATTGTATTCCAAGGTGCACTGCAGCGTGGACATCTGGAGCTGTAGACTACTGATCAGGCCATACATGACCATTAGGCACTTGGTGAATGTTGCTATACGGCTCATGGCCACCAACAACTTGACATGAGACGCCGCTTTCTCCTCACGTGTCAAACTGCGGCTCCTGCGCCAATAGTCCGCCTCCTCCTCCTCCACCACCACCACCACTCAGCCTCCACAAGGGTACGCTCCATAATACCAAAAGTGTATGGTCACTGCGGATGTCACGCAATTCAACACCTGGCTTGCCTCTGCGAATGTAGTCACACAGGGAGAACTGCTCCCGTCATGCATCAGAAATCGATGTGGTGGCTTCCCGCGCCAACGCAAATCGGAACCATGGTGACGGACAATGTATGAACATGGTGTCCGCGGCTCACCGATGAGGACGGTCCATGCGCCCTGCATGTCGCACGTTTCAATCTAGTTGTTAAAAGGTTCTGAAATTCTCCACCGATCTTCATAAGATCTAAAAAAGGCCAGGAAACTGTGCATGCACTTCATCCATTCCTACAAAGCAGGAACACCCTCCTCGTATGTTGCAGCGGCAGTAACGGCCTCCCCCCAACACACTTTGATATGCATTATTTTCCACCACTTGGGATTTCAGCCTGCAACATTTGGACCGACTGTATGAACATAGAAAGGCCTTAACTATTTTTTGATGTTCCAGGCTGACAGATAACTCCCCTTGTAACTTTTGATGTCAGCCAGTGGCAGTCATGCGTGACACCTGCATTGTTGAGGCCATTTCGAGGAGGCCACATAATTTGTCAGTCGCCAGGACTCCGGGATGAATAACGTCATTCCACCTCTTCATGTCCGTGGAACAGATGCTGAAAACTCTGTCTGGCAGGGACTGGAGACGTGGTGCGACCTACATCTCGTGCACATGAGTCCGGTGGGGACTGAATGGAGGAGGAGGAGGAGGAGGACATTGGAGCAAAAGCATTGTCTGGTGTAAATGATTGGATTTTTTCTACCCAGGTTACAAGAAGAGGAGCAGGCGCAGTCTGGAGTAGGTAGATGGAGAAGATGAAGATGAGGCATATGCACCGCAAGCACGTGGCAGTATACAGTGGAGATGAGGCAGGGAGCCCCACGAGTCCTTGGGTTTTTTTGCAGATGGCCCCGCAGCAGCTGATTTGCCTGGCTAGTGACAGCCAAATAATCAGCTTCCGGCAGAGGGATGACTTCTGGCTCTCCACCCCTATTGGACCCTCGCAACCGGGTCCAAATGGAGCCTTTTTCCCAGCTAATTGAGAGGGAGGACGACTCAAATAACTATAGGAAATCCTCCGTACTCAGTTGGCCCGCTGCCTATGTGCGGCATCACCCTCCTCTGACAGGTCTGAAGGGGGGTTCTGCAGCCGCTCACGTACTACAGCGTGGCTGCTGGCGAAGGTGGGAGTAGGAGCTGTACCTAGCCCATCACAGCAGCAACCTAAGTTTGGAGTCACTGAGAGCAGTTCCTACACCCGCCTAGTGAGGAGGCAGTGGAGAAGCTGTCCTGGCCCGTCCAAGTAGTTGTGCATCATAAGCGGGTGGGTTTTAATGACCCAGTGCGGCGGGGGCCATCGTTGCCCCCAAGGAAGAACCGCTTGTCCACGTGAAATTTGAACGACTGACCTTTGACAAGATTGAAATCGGCGTTGGATCGGCCATGCTTTCCACACACCAATGCCTTAGAGCGTCAGACTACATCAGCCCATGACGCCTCACCCAAACTGTGAGAAATTAGCCTGGGGTTCAAACTACCTGCCTCAGCCACTAATCTGATGCCGCCACCCGCCTGATGCACAAAATCTTGCTGACAGTTTCTCCATCTGCCACCAACCATCTTTACCCGGGACTGGTATTGCCACCCACCTCCACTCCTTGTCATTGTGCCACTCTGTGGCCTACTTCAGTTTTTTGCCACCTCCAGAATGTCATTTGCCACTGCTTACCCCATGCTGCTGCTGTGTTGCTGCCGTGGACCCACACACTGTGTCATTGTGCCACTGTCTGACCTCATGCTGCTGCTGTGGCTGATGCCGTGACCTAAAATCACTTCTGTCATTGTCCCACTCTGTGGCTACTCCTGTTTTTCCCACCTCCAGAAAGTGATTGTGCCAATGTCTGACCTCATGCTGTTCCTTTGGCTTCTGCCGTGACCTACACACTGTGTCATTGTGCCACTGTCTGACCTCATGCTGCTCCTGTGGCTTTCTGCCGTGACCTACAACTGTGTCATTGTCCCACTCTGTGGCCTACTCCTGTTTTTGCCACCTCCAAGAATGTCATTGTGCCACTGCCTGACCTCATGCGGGTGCCGTTACCTACACACTGGTCATTGGCCACTGCCCTGACCTCATGCTGGGTGCTGCCGTGACCTACACACTGTGTCATTGTGCCACTGTCTGACCTCATGCTGCTGCTGTGAAACCCACACACTGTGTCATTTGTGCCACTGCCTGACCTCATGCTGCTGCTGCCGTGATCTACACACTGTGTCATTGTGCCACTGTCTGACCTCATGCTGCTGCTGTGGCTGCTGCTGTGACCTACACACTGTGTCATTGTGCTACTGTCTGACATCATGCTGCTGCTGTGGCTGCTGCTGTGACCTACACACTGTGTCATTGTGCCACTGTCTGACCTCATGCTACTGCTATGGCTGCTGCCGTGACCTAGACACTGTGTCATTGTTCCACTCTGTGGCCTATTCCTGTTTTTGCCACCTCCAGAATGTCATTGTGCCACTGTCTGACCTCATGCTGCTGCTGTGGCTGCTGCCGTGACCTACACACTGTGTCATTGTGCCACTGCCTGAGCTGATGCTGCTGCTGCCGTGACCTACACACTTTGTCATTGTGCCACTGTCTGACCTCATGCTGCTGCTGTGACCTACACACTGTGTCATTGTGCCACTGCCTGACCTCATGCTGCTGCTGCCGTGACCTACACACTGTGTCATTGTGCCACTGTCTGACCTCATGCTGCTGCTGTGGCTGCTGCCGTGACCTACACACTGTCATTGTGCCACTGTCTGACCTCATGCTGCTGCTCTGGCTGATGCCGTGACCTACACACTCTGTCATTGTGCCACTGTCTGACCTCATGCTGCTGCTGTGGCTGCTGCCGTGACCTACACACTGTGTCATTGTGCCACTGTCTGACCTCATGCTGCTGCTTGTGGCTGCTGCCGTGACCTACACACTGTCATTGTGCCACTGTCTGACCTCATGCTGCTGTTCTGGCTGATGCCGTGACCTACACACTCTGTCATTGTGCCACTGTCTGACCTCATGCTGCTGCTGTGGCTGCTGCCGTGACCTACACACTGTGTCATTGTGCCACTGTCTGACCTCATGCTGCTGCTGTGGCTGCTGCCGTGATCTACACACTGTCATTGTGCCACTGTCTGACCTCATGCTGCTGCTGTGGCGGATGCCGTGACCTACACACACTGTCATTGTGCCACTGTCTGACCTCATGCTGCTGCTGTGGCTGATGCCGTGACCTACACACTGTGTCATTGTGCCACTGTCTGACCTCATGCTGCTGCTGTGGCTGCTGCCGTAACCTCCACACTGTGTCATTGTGCCACTCTGTGGCCTACTCCTGTTTTTGCCACCTCCAGAATGTCATTGTGCCACTCTCTGACTCATGCTGCTGTGGCTGCCGCCGTCACCTCCACACTCTGTCACTGATGTTGCCACCTGAGCCCTCAGCTTGTTTTTTCCAGCTTTCTCTGGCATGTCTTTATCAGGCTACATTCCGCTTCAGTTTTTTGGTCAGTTTTGCCCTCTTAAGTGCCCAGGGAATTTTAGAGTGAAGCGATTCTAAGAGCGGCGGCAGTCATCTGCGTGTCATACTAAGACACAACATTGTATGAAGATCAAACCACGCTCCCTCTGCATATTTAAGCATGGTACAACTTTCTACAGCACCCTGCAGGCTCTGTGCAGCCTGGAAATAGCTGTTTTTTAACGTGATTCGTCCCGAAGTAATTCGGAACGAAGTTATTTTTTGCCGAGAAATTCGGCGAAGTGAACGAAACGAATTTCGGGAAATTCGCCCATCTCTAATCATAACCAAACTGTGTCCTCTTATAATTAAACTATCATGCAACACTGTTAAACAGTTGAGAAATGTTGTAATTAATGCACTTTACATTAATTTAATATGATATTGTGCAACCATAGTACATGCCTAATGCTACTTTTAGGAAAGGCAGTTCTCATAGCTATAACATGTTGAGTGAGATAACTATGATTAAGATTTTAATTTGCTTTGACATGTTAAAGTAAGATATCAAAGCTCCTATTTTCTTAGCAGCAATTGAAAAAAATAGCTTGCTAGACTAAGAAACTTTGCAAATAAACTTTATCAAAAATATCCTACTGTTTAGTTTCTACAGCTCTTATGCAGACTTATTTGTCTCCATGTAAATGTTTGTTCACACAACAGATTTTAACAAGCAAGTCAATGTACCTTCCATGTTGAATTCTGAATTAAAATCCTTGTGCAGACCGACAGTCATTTACTTGAACACAGTGAACTACAGCACGGATTTTTCACATCACAGATATAAAATCCGTGCCGTGGAAAAATGGGAATGATTGTGTTCTGCTCAATAAGGAGGGACATGGGTTAGCTTTACTGCAATGAGGCAAATCTGTATCCAAAGAAGAAGCAAAAACTTTGTCAAGTTAAAATCCTCAGCTTTATGCCAAGGAAACTATGTCAGACTTTTCTGTCTGATGTGTGAAACCTATGGGTAAAAAAGGGAGCTTTAAACCAAAAATGTTTCATACATGTGGTCCATAGTGTATGTAATCTTATCCTGCTGTCATGCTCTTTTCTGTCTGTTCACTATTTCTTCCTTAAAAAGACAAATATCACAAGAATTGTAATTCTATAATGAGATACTACTTTGCGATTGAAAAGTAAATTATTTTATTGCAGGGATCCATAATAGTTAACATGTGGAAATCCTATTACCTCTTTTAGGGTGCTGGCTTGACGTGAAAGAGTATTTTAAAATATTCCATTTATATTTTTCTGCATCAGTATCTATATTAAAAAACTTATCTTCCAGTGTTTACACTGTCCACTGAGTCTCATAGTAGACTGGCACTTTAGAACTGACCCCTTCATACATGTCGCCCAATGTTCTGTTGTTAAATGCACCAAAAGTAATTAGTCTGCCTAATATCCCAATGTATGGCACGCTGAATGAACATGTTTGGCGCATTGTCAGCCTGGTCTGACACTTTGTAAAGATGTCTGGGTGTTCTGGGGGTCATGTCACACCACATTCGTACTATTAGGCTATGTTTACACGGCTTATTTCAGAACGTATTTACGTCGGATTTTCGATCGTAAATATGTTCCGAAATTAGTTGCAAAACAGTCGGAAATAAGTGTCACTAAAGTGTGGAACGTATTTCGCGACGGATTTACAATCCCCATTCATTATATGGGGTGAATCCGTCGCGAAATCCAACACAATAATTGACAGGCTAATTGTTTTTCCGGCCGTATTGCGGCTGCAAATGCGCGGCAGCAATACGGCGCAGAAATACTTGTCGTCTGAACGATGACACGTATTTTCCATTGAAACCAATATTAAATGCCCTATTATGTATTTGTAACTAATTTCTGAACGTATTTACGATCGGAAATCCAACCATAAATACGTTCGGAAATAAGCCATGTGAACATGCCCTTAGACACATATATGAATGTGGGTTGGCAAAACTAAGGGGGACATGTCTGAAAACTGTCTTGGTCTAAGACTTTTCTTGTTGCCTGTGGCAACAAATCAGCGTTCTCCTTTCATTTCATATAGAGCTCTGAAAGAAATTAAAGGGGCGCTCTGATTGGTTGCTATGGGCAACAAGAAAAGTCTTAGACCAAGACAGTTTTCAGAAATGTCCCCCTAAGTGCATTACTGCTCAAGCAAGCAGACCTATTTCAATGTTGTCTTCCTGAGCTTGAGTCGCCGTAATGGACCTAGATTTGCCATTAGGGCAAAAAATGTCCCTTATTTCTCAACTTATAATAAAAAGCAATTTATGATAATTATCAAACTATATAAAATTAAATTATATACAGTATATTATATATATATATATATATTTATACATATATATATATATATTTATATATTATATATATATATATATATATATATATTATATATATATATATATATATAATATATATATATATATATATTTATTTATTTATATACACACATAATATACACTACCGTTCAAAAGTTTGGGGTCACCCAGAAAATTTTGTGTTTTATTATACATTATATATTATTTTAATATATTAAATGTATATATATATTATATTTATTATATATTATATATTATAAATATATATATATATTTATTCATCGGCCAAGACGGTCTTTTTCTCTCCTCCTCCCTTGGTGCCACATTTCTGTACAGCACCTTAGTGTAGCCAGTGATTGTAATTGTAGCAAGAGCTGTTCTTCGCTTGCGCAGAATTGTACTCCCTCAAGCCCTCTTTCCCGTAATATTAAATTATGCTGGTGAGTGTGGGTCAAAGTGTCTTCTACAGTATAAACAATTAGGTGTCAAGTCTCTCTGTACTAAATACCCTAGTATGGGGTCATCCAACCACATGGTGGCAACATAAAGTTCTGATTTTATATTATTAGGGTTTTCAAATGCATATATAGCCACTAACATGTGTTAGCTCAGTTAGAAAACATTCTTAAGACATCATTTCCAATTTACATTTGTTATTCATAAAAAGCCCAAAACATCAAAACAAAAATAGTGATCCAGTACATTCATTCAAAGTATCTTTTAACCCTTTAAAGCCTAAACCCGTTTTAGACTTAAAGGTGTTTTCTCGCTACAACGATCATATCTCTCATGATGGGGCAGAAAAAATAAGTTCTTTTGCAATTAGTTTGCATTACCTAAATCATTTAGTATAGCAGATATAAGCTAATCTGTGTGTATACCTAAAACTGCAGTCTGGGGTTGGGCCATGACCCTTTTTCTGTCATTGGCTGACTGATATTTCATTCAGCCTGTTGGTACATGCCCCATAGATGGGACATGCCCTCTGTGCTGTGATTGGTTACATGCACTCTGTGCTTACTCCCATTTGATCTGTGCAAAATGAAAGTGACACTAGGTGCCTCAGCTTCTGTGCTGGGTGCTGGCTGTATAATAAAGGCTCTCTCAGCTTCTCTATGGTCATTGCCCAGCCCTATGTGAAGGATCTGTTCAATTAGAGCTGCTAGATTCACTCTTCCATCCATATAACACAGCTTTACACAGGCTGCTCCCATCACCTATATAACACAGCTTTATACTGTCTGCTCCCATCACCTATATAACACGTACCTGGCAAGTTTTGGAAATGGCCTTCAGGGAGATTTTGAATTGCAGCTTGCCACCTTGATGGTTTGATTTGGTCGCACCCCCTGTTTTACATTACATACTCTCTTTTGCATAAAGCCACACCCCTTTTTACATCCGTGTAACAGCTTTGGAGGAAAGCTGGTAAGGGGATGTGGTACCACAAGCTGGCAGCTCTGGCCTTTATGCTAACTGGTGTTGAGGTATTAGTTGGTAAAGGGGCCCCAATACGCAACTCACAAGCCCCGGCAAGGCTCCTCATGTTTTGCGAGTCCCTAGGCTAACAATTTACAGAAAAAACATACAAAAAATGGGACATTACTTACTCAAAAAACACCATGTATGGGTATGTGAGCTTTTGCTCTGCAATTAGCTGCACCTGTCAATTTTTTCCCAGTTAGCCTAAGGGCCAGAGTTGCCAGCTTCTGGGTTCAGTTTATTCCAGTTCAGCTGTGAACGTGGCAAAAAAATTTGTGGTGTTTTTTGAGTAAGTAATGTCCCGTTTTTTGTTTTTTTTTTCTCTAAATTGTTAGTGTAGGGACTCGAAAGACATGAGTAGCCTTGTCGGGGCTTGCGAGCTTGCATATTGGGGCCCCTATACCAACTAATACCTCATATTTAACATTTTTCCAGTATGTCATATTTTTTATCTGCCCAACAGTGCTGGGGAGTGGAGGGTGACTGAACTTTTTGTTGGACACCCAGCAAGTGCTGGGCAGCTCGCCTAATCTAATAGTATCGGCGACACTAATAGGCTGTAAGCACGCATGATGCACTACACATATCTGTATTCATGGCACCCTTCTGTATCGCCTTATTTGTATGCAATTGTAGTACCAGCAACTACCCCCTCATGCACTGAGGGTATGTGAGTGGTTCTTTTATTGGTATTTTTGCATTAGTGCAATCTCCTCATGCATTATACTGTGGCTTTTCTGCATGCCGGTGTGAACAGATGTTAAGTTGGTATGCAGTTTTTTATCATCTAATTGTTCCCCTAGCAGTGGGGTATGTGAGCTTTTGCTCTGCAATTAGCTGCACCTGTCATTTTTTCCCAGTTAGCATAAAGGCCAGAGTTGCCAGCTTCTGGGTTCAGTTTAGTCCAGCAATCAAGCTGTGACCATGGCCCAAAAAAATTGTGGTGTTCTTTTGAGTAAGTAGTGTCCCATTTTTTGTATGTTTTAAGGGGATGTAATATCAATCAGCTTTACTGGACGTTGGATCTCCTAACCAGCATCCAAGCTGGGTAACACCACATCAATCAGCTTTCCTTCAGAGCCGAGCTGCAATGTGGTCCCTATGCACCCAGTGATGTCAGGGCAGCATCTCATGATGCTTTACCCTGGCACCATTACTATTTAAAGAGCAACCCACAGCCAGTAAGAAAGTACTCAGATGTATAAAGTGTTATAGCTTCCATATAGCCTTAGGCTAAAACCGACCAAACATTGTCAACTTGTTACTATGTTTGGCCCCTTTTCAGCCATATATGCTGAAAAATCAACATCCAAACAGAGTCCAAATAAGCCATGTGAACATACCCTAATAGTCATGCCCAAGAGTGTATTGTAAAAGTTACCAGTACTTGATATGGCAGGTACAAATAAAATACCAGCACTGGCCCACTGGCCATTTACCAGATTGGTGGCAAACCTACCGAAGCAGGAGATTTACCAACTCTTCAGGGAGTCTCTCTGACAATCAGGGAGAGTTGGTAAGTATGATATAACACAGCCTTATAGAGTCTGCTCCCTCCCCCCCCCCATATAACAGTCTTATACAGTCTGATTTACATCCTGACTGATAACAGAGGGGGGAGAAGAGTGCATCTCTCACATTTGTTTAATCATTTCAGGCTATATGTATAACTGTTTACATAGATACAGGTGTTCTGCTTACAAGGAGTTTGTGGAGGGAGGTGACAGCTTTACAGGCATGAGAACTGACCATTGCAGGAGGTCTGAAGAGCTGTGACATCATCTCTCTTTCCCACTGCTTACAAAGAATGATGATGTCACCACTCTTCAGTGAGGAAAGACACGCTTACTGGGAAGAGAGACCCGCCCCTGGATTTAAAGCTGTAAGACAGAGAAACAGCTCAAGACTGCGAAAGTATGTGATGAAAAAAAACCTTTAAACCCTTAACACTTTAATCCCTCCAAAGAAAAAAATTATTACTCTTCATTTTTCCCCTCCTCCCCTTCCGAAAGCCATAAATGTTTTTTTTTTTCTACCTAAATAGACATATGAGGGCTTTTAATTTGTGGGACAAGATGTACTTTCTTTTTTTTTTGCAAACTCATGTTTATTGATTTTTCACAAAATCACTTTACAACAATAAAGTTAAGAAATGTAGCAAAACATAGTATGAGACAACATATAGGGTCACTTTAAAGAGAATTGCAGAAATTAACGGGTGTCCCCAACTCCACAAACTCCTTAAAGGGGTCTCGCCAAGAAGTGAGCCGTTTACCTCCTCTCTGTCTCAGGAGATAATATAGACAAATCATGAATGTTGCAGTTGCAGATGGGGAGAGGGAAGGGGCTGAGCAGCGAGGAGCACAGGGTGAAAAAAAAAAAATACGGGAGCGATTGCAATGTTCACTCAAATAATAGCAACAAAACCCGTGGGTTGTCCATACAATCCAGGGCCTCATACACCGCATTCTCTCCGCATTCCCCCAGAAGCTCATACATATCTCTCGTCATTAGACAAGAAGTGCCGACAACGCACGCGCGACCCGTCAGCTCCTGTCAGTTTTCCTGGTCGAGTCCAGTGTAAGCCCCTAAGCAATCAAGGGCTTGTCAAGAAAGCCGCAGCTCTCAAAGGCTTCGCCCATATCTAGAGAAATGATCAAAAACCCACCCTGGAGGATCCCAATGTCAACACTCCATCGTGGCGAAACCCCCTCAGCGTCCTCTGTCTTCCCTGGCGCACATACATTAAGATCAGAGGTAGTCGGTGGACATGTCTATTTGTATAGGAGAGCACCATCTTCCAACATGCCCTTACATCTCTAAAATCAATCTTCGCCAGAATTATAGATCCCGGGATTTTCAATCTCGGTTGGGAGCAATACAGATCTAAACGCAGAGTCCCATATTGCAAATCCCCTTGTTATACATTATTTTATTAACCTAATACTCAAGACCCTTGTAAAACATCTAAAAACAAATAGAACAAATAAATAGAAAGTCTTTAATCACAATCACTACCACTAGTTCCGTGCAGTCCGTAGTAAATAGGAAAAAGGGTTGGCTCCCCGATCTAAAAGATTTTATGCATCAGCTACTTGCAAATGCCGCATTTGTGATATTCAATATGGTTTGATGTTATCCTATGAGGGGTATAAGTTTAGGAGGATGATCCGAAGGAGAACAGTGCCTGGTCTCCCGACTCCCGGGATCCCAAATATTCCCTTTTCCCTCCAAATCTTAAACTGGCTGTTGGTCAATCCCTGGGGAAATTCGGGGTGACCAAATAAAGGCATATATTTACTAATGGACCACGGGATTTTCCATAGTTTTCTAACTGACTTCCAAGTGGCTATGGTATCTCTGAAAAGCAAGTTTCCCCTGATTTGAGTTAGTATACTTGCAAATTTGGTGTGTATTAATGCTGCGAGGGACCAGGGCTTTGCGGTTGAAGCCTCCAGCGCGGTGTTTGAATAGAATTCTGTTCCACGTATCCAATCCAAACAGTGTCTCATAAGACAAGCTAGGATATACGAACGTACATCAGGGAAATTGACCCCACCCTGGGCCCTTGGAAGTATGAGTTTGTGTAGGGCAATTCTGGATTTTTTTGAGGACCAAATAAATTTGATAAAGGCCGAGTTTAGTTTATTCACATCCTTGTGTTTTAGTAAAAGTGGGATCGTTTGTAGAGGGTACAGTAGCCTTGGAAAGCCTATCATCCTGACCAAGTGGCATCTTGCAAGGAGAGACAGTGGTTGGCGAGACCATCTATCTAATTCCATTGTTATTTTTTGTATTTGAGGTGGGAAATTCAGGTGATAAATAGACTCTGGTGTGCGGCCTATTTTTATCCCGAGGTAGGTGATTTAGTCTTTGGTTATTTCTACCGACTCCTTAGGTGGATTCCCCGTCGACGCCCTCCGCCTTCCTGTTATATACATTAGTTCGGATTTGGACTCGTTAATCCTGAAACTGGAGAACCATGAAAAAGCAAGGAGCTGTTGAAGCAGCTCCCCTATGTCTCTTTCAGGGTTCGCCATGTAGAATATAACATCGTCGGCAAACATGGAGAGCTTCAGCTCTTGTCCACCCACTGAGATGCCTTCGAATATAGGATTGGAGAGCAAAAATTGGGCAAAAGGTTCCACCGCCAAGTTGAAGAGCAGCGGCGATAGCAGGCATCCCTGTTTCGTACCCCGTCTGAGTTCAAAACTTTGGGATAGGAAGCCAGGGATGCAAACCCTCGCTTGGGGATTGGCGTAGAGGGACGATAGAAAGGTTCTGAACGGACCTTGCAATCCTATTTTACCTAATACTAGGCCCAACCACCCCCAGTCCACGGAGTCAAAGGCCTTCTCCGTATCAACCGCGAACAAAGCAGCCCCCTGAGACCCTCTTTTGTCACCATGAACCGCTTGTAAGGTCAGCAAGACTTTTCTGATGTTAGCTACCACAGACCGTCCCTTTACAAAGCCGACCTGTTGTGGACCAATGAGCCTTGGAATCACACAAGCCAATCTGTCCGCCAAAATCTTAGCCAGCATCTTTAAGTCCACATTTATAAGGGAGATTGGCCTGTATGAGCCAGGTAGTGTAGAGTCCCTACCACTTTTCGGGAGCACTTTAATATGTGCTGTATTGGATATTCCGGGGATTGGAGCACCCTCCAGGCATTGGTTGTACAAGTCGACCAGTGTAGGGGAGATCTGTTGTTTCAGGATTTTAAAAAAAATTCCCCAGAGTAGCCATCTGGCCCAGGGGCTTTGCCTGCTTTCAGCTCAGACACCACCTTTTCCAACTCCTCTTTGGTGATGGGGGACCCCAACACCCTGCGGTCGTCTTCTGAAAGGGTCGGCAACTGGATATTATTCAACCAATTGTGTGATCTGACATCATCAAGTTTTTCATCAGAATATAAGGTTTGGTAGAAGTTTTTGAGTATTTCCGTGATTTCCGCACCCGTTTTGTACATAACCCCGTCTGGACCTTTTAAGGCCAGTATTGTTGATTTAGGGATATATCACCGAGCCAATCTGGCCAGGAGACGCCCCGCTTTATTTCCGTGTTTAAACAAATTTGCCTCCTGTTGTGTACGTTTTAGGGTTTCCCTTTTCTCCAGCCATGCCTCGTATGAGCTCTTGGCCTCTTTCCACTTAGCTTTGTTCTCCCCTGATGGTGTCATCAAAAATGCTGAATATGTTCGACGGAGGGAGCTACTATGTAACTGTAGCTGGTCTGCTATTTTACGCCTGTGCCCTGTAATATATGCAATCAGCCTACCTCTCAGGACCGCCTTGCCTGCTTCCCAAAACACCTGGGTGGATGGAGCTGAGGCTTCATTGCTAGTTCTGTATTCCAGCCACCATCCCCTCAATGCTGTCTGGAATTTCTCATCTTGGGCCATATATCCTGGAAATCTCCACATAAAGTCTGTACCTCTGGGGACCTTTTCTTGGAAGTCTACTGTGACCGGGGAGTGGTCAGATATTATCATTTCATTGATGTTCACATCGTCTACCCTGGGTATAAAAGATGGTGGGAGCTAGATATAATCGAGGCGTGACCAGACAGAATGTGGGTGTGAAAAGTGGGTGAACTCCCTATCTTCTGGGTGCAGGACTCTCCATGCATCCAAAAGCCCAAGCCGGTCTGTAAAAGTCGCCAAGGGTGTCACCTGCTGAAGTTCACTGTTTTGAGTTCCCAACGTTCGTTTCCTATCTTCCCTTGCTGACAGCAATGTGTTCAGGTCCCCCCCAATCACCTTGCTTTGTATTGCATCTTGCTGGATAATTTGTTCCAAGGATTTGAAAAATTTTGCCTGACCAGTATTAGGCCCGTATGCACTATATATGGAAAGGTCCTCACTACCCGTATGTAGGTGTACCCATGTCCACCTGCCCTCTGCATCTGCACTTGTTTGGACAATATTATATGCCATATTTTTGTGGATCAGTATCAACGTCACGGCTTTTCCCTTAACCGACGGAGAACCTATAACCCCCCCCCCACCCAGAGCCTCCTCATCCTATGGAAATCTTCTGCTTCCAAATGCGTCTCCTGGAGCAGCGCCACATCGGCTTTTAAGCGCTTCAGGTGACGCAACACCATGAAACGCTTGTTAGGCGATCTTAACCCCTTCACATTCCAAGTTACTATGCGTGTGAATGATATACATCTTTATAGGATTCTCTAGCCCTAAGGAGCCATACCCTCTGCACGGAACTAACCAAAAACTGTACAACAATTATAGCATTTACATAACTGGTAAAAACGTAAACATAGTGGTACCGAATGTACCCCCAAATTGTCGAGCACTGAAATTCTCCAACAGCACACGAGGTGGGAAAAAAATCTCCGACCCGGGGTGCTAACTTGGGATAGGACATCACTTTTTTCCGCGGTGAAGTAAATCTTGTAAATCAGTCCCTCCCCCCTTCCCACCCGGAGCTCCACAGGAAGCCCCAAAGGAGATAAATACCATCAAAAGATTAATACCAATCTGCGTGAACTAACCCGGGGCTTGTATCCCCCATAAATTCGAATGAAGGTCCTAGGTCTCCCAAACTTGACCCCAGGTGACTTCAAGGTCAGAACAGAGATAGCAATTAGGGATCCCCCTAAATGCATTCACTTCCGAGGGAGAACACATGGTAACAGTTAATAAAATATTCATCGTAGCTTCATTCTGGATCTCCTCCATCCTCAAAGTCCGTGTCCATGTTCAGTCCCACGAGACTTGCTCAGGTTGTGTCCAAAGTTGGTGAGGTCCGGCTTGCTGGAACAGCGGACAGCTTTTGGAACTCTTCCATTCCCTCTGCATTGTCTGACAAAGATCGTGCCATCAACGAAACCTGGGCAGAGTTCTTTCTTGGTGGAATTCTTCTTTCTGGATCTGTAGCTGTACTTCTGCGCAGCAAAGCCCGTGCCTCTTCTGGTGAGTAGAACGTGGAAATATTTCCATTTTTATGGAAAATGTTCAGGATGGCGGGATAGAGAAGTGCAAATTTTGTTTTATTGTTAAACAGCTCTGTACAGACGCTAGCAAATGCTCTCCGCTTTTTGAGCACCTCTGCCGAGAAGTCCTCGAATATCAAGATCTTGAAACCTGTAATCTGTAGCCTAGAGCTCCTGCTTTTATAGGCTCTAAGGATGGCTGCTTTGTCCAAGAAATTTAAGTACTTTACGATGACCTGTCTTGGTCTTTCACGTAGGGCTGGATACATATTTGGGTCGATGGTGGAAGAGTTCCGTCTATCTGGGCCCACTATGTGAGCACGCTCAACTTTGCACTGCTGAAGTAGACTTAAGGCGTTCGGTAACTCTGTTTCACAGAAAGTCGTCAAGTCCTTCTGCGGGATGGACTCTGGTAGACCCACCAGACGGAGGTTGCTCCTTCTTGATCTATTCTCGAGATCGTCAATTTTGTTCCAAAGACGTTTGTTCTCATGAATGAGATCTTGAATTTTAGAGTGATGACTGTCCGAGGTGTCTTCTAGAGCTTGGACTCTGTGCTCAGCCTCATCCAGACGTCTGGAGTGTGATTGGATTCAGCTTGTATTTGTTTGAGGGTTGAAGAGACCAAGGTAGTCAATGTCTCTTGGATGTCTGGCGCTAGTTCCCAAGCACTTCCACTGCCATAAGCTTTCTCTCTGAATGCATTCGTCTGGAGTACCCTCTAGTTCAAGTGTTGCGTCTTCCTGATGCAAGTCGTCTGTCTTTCTGGGGGAGGGCGAGCGCGGCGTAGACGTAGCAGTTAATTCAGTGTGTTGTCTCATTCCCGCCTGGTTAGGCGACTCGCCCCCTGATTTTGACTTTGTAACTCTCCCCATTTTTTGAAAATATTTTTTCATAAGTTGGTATATGGGTTGTTTAAGGAGGTTTTTGCACAATGTCTCTGCTTTACAATTAAATTGCTGAAACGGAGGACAAATCAGATCGCTTTTGTAATTAAACTGAAAAATGTACCTGCAATTCTTTGTTTTCGCTGTAGATGTCACTAAGGGACTGCAGAGATGGAGTTGTTATTGCAACCCACTGTGTTTTGCAGAGCTCCAGGGCCTTTGTTAGGTAGGTAAATAAGTGTCAGTTGTGGATCTGCTGTTGGACACAAAGGGATGCAGAATAGTTTTAGCTTGCTGCTTCAATGGACTACAATTTTTGAGCAAGGTGAGGGATTATTCCTCCGGCAAAGACACAAGTCTTCCTCAGATGGACTGGGTAAAGATGGCCGCTGGGCAGTGTTTTTGGCGCCAAACTTCCCGCACTGTTTGCGCGCCTTGGCGCCTGGGATCCTTCTAGCCCGTTGCCCCCTGGGGACCCTTATGTCCCCGCTCCCTCTCCTCGCTATTGGCAGCTTTCTGTGTCTGGGAGGTAGTCTGCGGTAACCTGCCCGAGCGGTCTGACAGAGTACTGCGCCGCCTCCTGAATCAGCTCCTCTATGCTCAGTTCCCCCGCTGTTGCCACGGCCGCAGGCTGTGTGAGTTCCTCTTTCTGCACGGAAAACGTTGGTTAGTTTCGGCCGCTACAGATGTTGCAGGCCGGTCTCCTGCGTCCGCAGGTTCTTTTCCTCCTGATGGCGACACTCCGTCGGGTTTTATGGACAGGTTCTCCGGGTGGTGTGAGCGGTGAAGCACCTCGCTAAACGCTCACTCCGTCGCGGCGCCGGAACCGGAAGTCCATGTTGAAGTGCTTTTTAAAAAAGTGTTTTTATTGTGTAACACAATATTTATGCATCACTGTCTTCTGATAGCCATAACTTTTTTATTTTTCTGTGTAAGTTTTTTTTTTCTTTAGGATAAACTGACATTTTTAATTGCAACCTCATTTGGCCGTTTTATTGAGTTTTTTTTTCTGATCACTTTTTATTCCATTGTATGTGCGGCGGGATGAACAAAACAATTCTGTGATTTTTTTTTTTTTTTATTACAGCGTTCACTGTGCTGGTTAAATAACATGACAGATTTAGGGTAGATCATTACGCCCATGGCGATACCAAATATGATTATTTATTTTTGATTTTTTGGGGACGATTGCCGTTTGTAAATGAGAAAAGGGTGGTGTACGTATTTTTATTTTATTTTTTCTGTTTTACTGTGTTTCTATTTTTTTTTATTTTTTCACCTTTTTTCACTTTTCCCCATAGGGGGTTTGTATCAGTGATCTTCAGATCACTGATACAATAGAGATCAGTACACAGCATTGCTGCTGTATACTGGATTCTATGTCAACTGTCAGTCACCATGCCCGGCAATACCCACTATGCATTGCAGGGCATGGTGACACTCCCGAGCTGTCAGGTACCCAAACAGCAACGGCGCTCACTCCTCTTGTCTGTACTTTAGCTGTGGTGATCGTGAGAGATCACAACACCTAAGGGTTAATTGGGGTGAAGCAGGTGATGCGGCATGAGGCAGTGGTAATATACCACTAGTCCCATGTTGCGATCATGTGGGACTCGCTTGTGAGCCTGCACGATCTGCAGGACGCACACATACATCCATTTGCGGAAACGCACTTCCCCCTAGGACGAATGGGTATGTCCAATGTTGAGAAAGGGTTAAACAGGCTGCTGTCAGGACAACACATAGTGTGCCCTGAAAAACAGGTGACACTATATGAGACAGCCTGAGGCTACTGTACATATAGATATTCCCCAAACTCCATGGGGCACTGGAAATTCCGGTGACTTGAAGGCGCTTTGGAATCCCCTTTGATCATTCCGTTAAACAAAGGGTTAAACAGTGGGGATTTGATGCTGACAGAGAACAAGATCTGTCTCCCTGGTCAATAGACAATGGGTGGTCGTTAAGGGGTTAATCATGTTTGAACAAGAAAGCAATGGAGTAGAAAAGCCTGCTAAGTGTAAGGGTATGTTCACACGATGTATTGCGGTGCGTACAGTACGCGCCGCAGTTACTTAATTGTTTTGGATACGCGCGCGGTCGCGGGAGGCCGGACAGCCCCACTTGGCCCCATAGACAGGCTTTACTTGCGGCACCTATTCACCGCAAATAATTGACATGTCACTTATCTCCCTGCGCGTACAATACGTATTGTACGCGCGGGGAGAGGAGGCGTAATCCATAGTTCTCTATGAGAGCTAAGAGATTACCTAATTCATGGGGGGCGCAGTTCCCCGCATATTAAGCGCAGTATGCCTCGAAATATGTGGCGAAATGCACCCCAAAATAAGCCATGTGAACATACCCTAAGGGCTTGTTCACACAGAGATTTCACTCCGTGTTACAAGCGCTTTGTAGATCCATCTTGGGCAGGGGCTTAACTTTGGTTCAAAAAGTGGGGGGGACCAATTTTCCCTCTCATCCCCTATCTTCCTATACCTCCCTCCCTCCTTCCCTCCCTCCTTCACTCGCCTTCCCGTTCACTTACCCTCCCTTCCCTTCTCTCACTCCTCTCCCTGCAGTGAAAGTGTCCCCCTCTAACCCAGCTAGAGAGGTATAGGGAGTTGCTGTGAGCTCCCCCAGCAGGTCAGGACGGAGTCCTTATGACAAACATTTTTGGTTTTGCAATCCGCAAGGTTATGAGTGGCTCTCTAATTACGGAAGTTTAGAGCCAGACTGGGATAAAAAAGCCGCCCGGCAATGAAGCCAAACCAGCACACCTTAATATTTCCCCCTCTAGATGGAATAAAAAATGTTGTGCTAAAAAGCAAATTTTGCTTAACCCCTCCCATCCCCCATCACTACTCCATTTAAATTTGTTATACACAACAACAGAATGAGGAAAATAAAAGACCCCATACTCAACTTACCCCTTGGAATAACTTATGTCACTTACTGTACCCCAAATGATAATTTGTTGCATACCAAACACCAGAAATTACTTCACTCACTGCCACCCCATGAAATTCGTTACATTACACATGGTAGCCCAGAAATTATATACTAACTGCAACCTTAGAATTGAACTTAGCCATTGTACTCAGAAAATATATAATTCACTGTACCCAAAAAATGTATTATATTACACACTGAACCTAGAAATGGATTACATTACTACTGTACTCCAGAGATACATCACACCATACCCAAGATTACATTTTCCACATATCCGTACAACAGAGATTACATCACACCATACCCCAGAATTGCAACACACAGTACCCAGAGATTACATTACATACATTGTACCCAGAGATTACATTACACCATATCTCAGAGATTACATTACACTGTACCCCAGCGATTACATCTACACATTGTACCCCAGAGATTACATTACACAATACCACAGGATCTACTACATTACACACGTACACTAGAGATTAATCAATTACACACCTTACCCCAGAGGATTACTACACTACACAACCATACACCAGATATTACATTACTCCACTGTACCCTAGAGGATTACTACATTTCCCACTGTACCCCAGAGATTAGTTTACACACCGCACCAAGATATTACGAACATTATTCATGTACCCAGAGATTACATTACACATTGTACCAGTGTTTATACATTACACTCATACCCCAGAGATTTACTACATTACACACATGTATCCCAAGAGATTAACTTACATTACCACACCTTACCCAGAGATTACTACATTAACACACAATAAAAAGGAATTATCATTACTCCTTGTCCCTAGAGATTACTACATTTCCGCACTGTACACGAGTTAGTTTTAATACCGCACCACAGATATTACTGCATTATTGTACTGTACCCCAGAGATACATTACACACTGGTACAACAGGATTGTATTACACCATACCAGAGGATTACATTACACAATGTACAACAGAGATTACATTACACCCAACCCCAGTAGATTTTTACTTGTGTTGAGCGATTTTTATCGACAAAGTTGAATCTGGCAAGGTTTTTATGGTGATCGAAATTTCAGTAATGCGATAATTAAGTTAAAATCTGTGCATCATTCTATTAAGATCGCGCATTTTTCGGCCGCTTCCTGTAATTTTGTCGGCCAGCAATCAGATTACAGATTGAGAAGGGTTTGAGATGTGTGTGCGACGTCATGGACTGGATGTGTTGGTTGCGACTTGGCTGGAAAAATCACATGACCTCGTTTTTACATAGGAACTGCGTTTCCTGTTTCAGCCTCAGTGTCTCTCTGCGTCTCATAGGGATAGGACCTGCGCTCTCGCTGTGGACAAACAGCTCAGCGGAAATTAGTCTATTTATGCAAAGTGAAACTCTACTATAGCTGTGATCCTTCCAATTTAGTTTGATTAGAGATTTGAAGATTTTTGTAGTTAGCTAGAGAATTTTTAATGCAGACATCTACCCATGTAAATTCACGGCGAGGGTGGGTAGCGGGGGGGGGGGGGCCCCGCGGTGCAGAAACTCTGACAAGCTCTATCTATTTAAATAACACTGGATAAAGTTCACCAAGTCTTAGTGTAGACATTGTAGTTGGGAATATCTTTATTATTAAACAGTTTGCTATTGAAATATTTCCTGGATATTGGGAGCCTGACCTTATATTGCTACACATCATTTATAGTACTGCAGGGTCTCTTTGTCTAGCTGCAAAAACTCCACTGTTTATTATCAGTATACATTTCAGATAGGTGTTCATTTTCAATTTTAACCTCCATTACACCTGTGACTGTTGATATATCCACCCTTTGAGTTAAAATTACTATCTCAGCCAATCTTGTAGTCAGCACAGGTTGTTTGTTGCCAAAATATACGTGTATCGTACGAAAATATCACAGTTACGTGTTTTTGGACTTTTGCCGCACCCAGCATTGTTCATTGACGCAGCTATACGTAAATCTTTAAAACTGCAATTCTATATTCACCACAGGTGAATTGAAAGGTGACAAAAAAATTTACGTTTATTATATCAAAAAATAACAGGGAACTTACGGTTTTTGACTTTGTGCCACACACCCAGCATTGTTCAATTGAAGCTAGGCATCTACGTAAATCTTAAAACAGCTATTTCTATAGTCACCAGGTGAATTGAAAGGTGCAAAAAATACGTTTTTTATACATAACATAACAGTTACGTGTTTTTTGACTTTTGCGCACCCTGCATTGTTCATTGACGCAAGAGCTCTACGTAATCTTAAAACAGCAATTCTATATTCACCACAGGTGAATTGAAAGGTGCAAAAAATATAGTTTATTATACCAAAACTAACAGTTAGTGTTTTTGACTTTTGCGCAACACCAGCATTGTTCATGAACCGCAGCATCTACCTTTAAATCATTAAAAACTGCAATTCTATATTCACCACAGGTGATTGAAAGAGGTTGGTAAAATATATCGTTTTATTATACCCAAACATAACAGTTAGTGTTTTTTGACTTTTGCACACCCTGCATTGTTCAGTGACGCAAGCACTCTATGTAAAACTTAAAACAGCAATTCTATATTCACCACAGGGTGAATTGAAAGTGTGCAAAAAATACCGTTTATTATACCATAAAACATAATCAGGATACGTGTTTTTTGCGATTTTTGCCCCGAGTCCAGATTTGTTTGTTAGAAACCTTGCAGTGTTAAATTTGAATCAGCAATTATGTTTTGATTAGAGGGATTTGAGAATAGCTGGTGATTATTTGCCGTCTTATAATAAGAGACTTTCCAAAGACTTTTCCATACCTTCTCAAATTTTTATATTTCTGAACATGGAGCGAAATGCAGGTGGTAAGCGAGCAAAGAGGGGGTAGCACATGGGGTAGACGGTACGAGGAAGGTGCTCCTTCCAGTGGCTGGCTGACATACGCATTGCCAGCGGAACGTCAGTTGCAGGGGACCGTCAGGCCTTGTCATCGCTGGGTCAGGGCCCTGGTGATTCTAAGTAACGAACATCGTCGCCAATTCTGTCCTTCAGTGGTTAATGCAACCTGCATATAGCAGTTTACCTCCTGCGTCCTCGCCAGTCACGGCCACAAATGTCGTCATCAGCTTCATCAGCATCCGTCCTATCATGAAGCAGCCCAAATGTCAATAGTTGTACCACCACTGTGGATTAATCCATTGTCTGAAGACCTCTTTGATGACAAAATGCGGGTCTTGGGGTAAGAAGGCATGTTAAAGATCAAGAGGATGATTCGCTGCTCTGGGGGGGGGACGCCCAGTTTACTGATTTGCCATCAGAGGAGGTGAAGGAAGCCGGTCAATCGGCAAAAATCGCCGTGGCGAGTCGGCAACGCCTTGCAGTGCCCTTGCTTGTTGCCCGCAGCTCTGGATGCTGCAGAAGAAGTCAGGACAACCAAGTCACCTGTGTTGATGATTGATTGATGATGCGACATTGCGGATCCATCCTGTTTCTTTTTCCCGCAGAATTTGCTTGCGAGCACTTCATCAGTGGCAGAGGAGTGAAGACGATGGGGGTAGTGTCAATATGGGTCCCGCCTACAAAAAGGGATGTGGGCGGTCGCAGAAGTCCGCTGATATGATTCCGCCCAGCACACGGTAGCGAAAACCCGCTCCTCGCTTATCGCCGTCAAAAAGGTCAGGAACCTCTCAAAGCCTGGGCCTTCTTTGAGCAAGCCTCTGATTCACCAGCGTGTCATTATGCCACCCTTTGCCGTAAACTACGCTTAAGTAGAGGCAAGACCTGAAGTGGTTAACCACCACCAACCAGTATAGTCACATGCAGCGAATGCGATGAGGATGAAATGGAGGACAACACTGGCCAAAAAGGCCAGGGCCACGCCGGGCCCTCCAACTCCACTGTAACACCTCTGTCTCCGCCTCCTCCTCCTCCCGACACCAACCAAGCGTTCCTCCAGTGCCCATGTCGCTCAGAGCTCATGATCAGGGATCAGCCTCCGCTTCAGCCTCCACCGTCGGCCCGCAGTACCAACCAGTTACACCAGAGACCCATCCTACCCGTATCCCTTCCGCCAGTTTGACGACCTGCACGCGTTACAGTGGCCAGTCTAGCAGCCAGCCTTCTGTCTTCAGGTTTGGTGCAGAAGAAAACACTTTAACCCTAAACAATCCAAAGCCAAAAAGCTGAATGTAGAGTGCAGGCTTTGGGCCTTGGAAATGTTGCCTTTCCGTCTGGTGGTCACAGATGGGTTCCGCCACGTAATGCGCCCTCGCGCTAGCCCCAATGCCAGATGCCGAGACAGCATTTCTTTGCCAGAAAAAGCCGTACCTGCCCTGGCCAGCCCGTGCATCTCAAAATTTCAAGCGCTTTGTCTGCATCTGTGTCCGGAAAAAAGTCCCATCTCACAACCGACACATGGACTAGTCAGCAGGCCAAGGCCGGCTATAATCTCTGTGGACAGCTCACTCTGGTGAGCTGGGTGGATGTCTATGGGGGTTGAAGGGGGCTTCAGGCTCGCGGGCGCCACGCTCTTCTAAAACCGCAGCGATAGCGATGGTTGCAGGGCTCTTTACCCAAGGTCCTCTGGTGGGCATCACGTGAACAGAGGACACCAGGCCGTGTTGAAAATTAATCTGCTGGAGAACCGTCACACTCAGGTAAGGAGCTGTGGACGGCTCTAAGCAACAAGAGCATCCGAGCAGGTGCTGGTCTGGGTGACAAGATCCTTGTCGCTACAGGGAAAGGTGGTGTGCGGATACTCGGGCGAAATATGCGTGGCCGCTTAAGATCGAGGGCTGGAGCACATCCTGCCTGGCACATGTCATGAACCTTTGTAGTCCAGACAATTTTCTAAAGAGCTACCAGGGTCTGGACTGCTGCTGAAGATAAGGCTCGAGGTCTGAATTCGCACTTACGCCCGTAGTTTCGCACCCTGCTTCGTCCCGCGGGCTGCGTTGCAATGCGTCAGTCGGCCCCTCCCGTTTATAAACAGTCTCATGTTGACGGTGGCAACGCTGGAATTCCACCCTCCACATGGTCAGCGTTTGTGTGGCAGCAGCGCAATGGCCATTACGCAGTACCGAAGTGACACATGGCTGACAAGCAGCGGTACGGACCTCGGGGTGTTGAACCACCGGAGAGTGGAGGCAGGTGAAAAGGAGAGCTCTGCACCATCTTGCCAGGTTTTGATGAAGCCACCCAAAATGGTCAGTGCGGACAATGCCCTTGTCAGCATGAGCATTGTGGTGATCTTAGTTCTGGAACGATCGTTGACACTCTGAAAAACAACCAGGTCCCTGCCAGAGCGACGGAGGACGGAGGACGGACACAGATGTGGACACGGAGCACTTTCTCTCGTCAAACGCACACCTCCCAAGGCCGTCAGTTTCACAATTTCTCTCGGTCTTCATTAGGCTTGTGGTTCGGGGCTCCCTCTGCCTAGCTAGTGCAAGTGGCGCATCAGCTCTCAGGGTGCATCATCTCTGGCAAGTCAGGGGGACTGTGTTGAAGTGTGCCGGAGGGCAGCGGAGGAGGAGGAGGAGGAGAGGAGGAGGAAGTTCCTAGACACCGATGTTACCGAGTCCCCTTGTGACTTGGGAAAGAGGTTGGCTGCGAATTTGAGGCGGGTGGAGGAAGGATGAGGAAGATCAGTTTGCTTGTGCCCCTCGACCCGAGGCTTGGGAAATCAAAATGACAACAGTTACGGGGTGGCCACCCTCTGGATCCCCGGTACAATAAAAGAATCAGCACTTTCCTTCCACCCACCCAAAGAGAGAGTAAAATGCAGGAAATGGAGACGTTGCTGATTGATCAACTGGAGACATCTGTTGCGTCTGCTTCACGTTCCCCAAATGTCACAGTGACAGCAGTAGAGTGCCAAGTAGGCGTAGCGGCAGCAGCAGGCAAGGTGGCAGAAGCCTAATGGGTGACCTCTGGCAATCTTTGTTTACCACCTCACCAACGCATGCAATGCAGGGCACACATCCAACACACAGAGATCAGCTTAAGATCATGGTGAACGACTATCTGCGTCTCAACTCCGATGTTTTTGCATGTGTTCCGGACCCAATAGACTTCTGGGTATCCAAAATGGACGAATGGCCCGAGCTGGCTCGTCACGCCATAGAGGTGTTGTCCTGCCCAGCAGCCAGCGTCATATCTGAGCGGACCTTCAACACAGCTGGAGGAGTCATTACAGACAAACGCATCCGGCTTTCCACAGATAATGTGGATCGTTTGACTTTCATCAAGATGAATCAGGCATGGATCTCTGATGATGTTGTGGCCCCAATTGCCGAGGTCACCGATTAGTTGCCGGTCTACTTCACATTCCTTTTCAAACAGAAATGGTCTCTTGAAAACTTTTTTTTAAAATGATCATTTCTTACTGCAATTTTTATTCTCTTTTCCCAACAGTTCATTTTGCTGGTTTTGCTGTGAGGAGACTGTAAAAGACAGCAAGGTTTCATGACAACACCGTATTCCATTTACTCACTTTATCTTAAGAAGTTTTTCGCATTGTCAATGGTTTTGAGGTCATGTTGCTGTGAGATACAGCAATAATCATGGTCCTTTGGAACAGAAATGTGACTTCTAAGTGGCATTTCTCCCTCACAATTTTTAATAGTGGCTGAGAAGTCATATTTATAATTTTTTGGGGTCATGTTGCTGTGAGATACAGCTATAATTATGGTCCTTTGGAACAGAAATGTGGCTTCTAAGTGGCATTTCTCCCTCACAATTTTTAATAGTGGCTGAGAAGTCATATTTATAATTTTTTGGGGTCATGTAGCTGTGAGATACAGCAATAATCATGGTCCTTGGAACAGAAATGTGGCTTCTAAGTGGCATTTCTCCCTCACAATTTTTAACAGTGGCTGAGAAGTCATTTTTATAATTTTTTGGGTCATGCTGCTTTGAAATGCAGCAATACTACAGGTCCTATTATAAAAAAATGTTGTTTCTAACAGACATTTGTTCTTCACAATTGACCAAAGTGGCTCAAGGGTCATGCTTTGAATTTTTGGGGGCATTTTGCTGTGACATGCAGCTATACTACAGGTCCTATTCTAAAAAATGTTGTTTCAAACAGACATTTGTTCTTCACAATTGACCAAAGTGGCTCAAGGGTCATGCTTTGAATTTTTGGGGGCATTTTGCTGTGACATGCAGCTATACTACAGGTCCTATTCTAAAAAATTTTGTTTCTAACAGACATTTGTTCTTCACAATTGTCAAGAGTGGCTCAAGGGTGATGGTGCTGTCAGAAACAGGAATAGGTAGGACACTGTTAATGGACACATATTGCAAAATGACTTGTTTTGCAAGATCTTTAACATAGCTATCAATCCCTGTATTGAGACAACCCATTTAATACAATGAAAAAAAAGAGAAACAAAGACATGGTGGGATTCCATCCTATTTTAAAAATGTGTTTTCTAGAAATAAAGTACTAAAAAACTTGCATGTACAAAATAGCTGTTAAAAAAATTCCTCTGAATTGTACAAGGGAGGTACAGGAAAACTTGACCAGATGTAGGTTATTCAGAGGATATGGAGTATGGAGCACGGACAGAGAACAAAGTACAGAGACCATTTCCTCCAGCACGTTGAGTAAAATGAGAAAAAGAATGCCAAGATAAAGGGCACCTGGGTGTAACAGGAGCGTTAACCACCAGTATTTCCAAGTGAAGCTCAATTGGTCCACACTCATACGGAGGGGCAAGCGCTACCCAGGTATTGACTGTGTACAGAGGAAGGCTGGAGTTCTCACACTTCCGCTTCAGCACGACAGTTTTCGTTGCTGCGTCATCAGGGCATTTTAACCTGCGTGTTAATAGATGACGGACGCCAGCCTGGGCTTTCACCGCACCCACTGTAACTCCGGCCCTGGGTCATGCTGTGGCCCAGGACAGGTATAGTCAATGTCCAGTTCAACTAAAATGGTGGTTGAAAGACTCCTTTTTCCGGCACTTTTTAAATGTGGGGGTCATGCAGGTTTGGGGCTCATGCTGTGGCCCAGGACAGGTATAGTCAATGTCCAGTGAAACTAAAATGGTGGTTGAAAGACTCCTTTTTCGGCACTTTTTAAATGTGGGGGTCATGCAGGTTTGGGGCTCATGCTGTGGCCCAGGACAGGTATAGTCAATGTCCAGTGAAACTAAAATGGTGGTTGAAAGACTCCTTTTTCTGGCACTTTTTTAAATGCTGGGGGGTCATGCAGTTTGGGCTCATTGCTGTGAGCCCAGGACAGGTTATATCAATGTCCAGTGAAACTTAAAATGGTGGTTGAGAAGACCCTTTTTTTCCTCACTTTTTAAATGTGGGGGTCATGCAGGTTAGGGGCTCATGCTGTGGCCCAGGACAGGTATAGTCAATGTCCAGTGAAACTAAAATGGTGGTTGAAGACCTTTATTTCCGCACTTTTTTAAATGTGTGGGTCATCGCAAGGTTTTGGGGCTCATGCTGTGGCCCAGGACAGTATAGTCAATGTCCAGTGAAACTAAAATGGTGGTTGAAAGACTCCTTTTTGCGGCACTTTTATAATTGGGGGTCATTGGCAGGTTTGGGGCTCATGCTGTGGCCCAGACAGGTATATTCAATGTCCAGTTCAAACTAAAATGGTGGTTGAAAGACTCCAGTTTTTGCGCACTTTTTAAATGTGTGGGGGTCATGCATGTTTTGGGGCTCATGCTGCGATCCCATGACACGGGTATTTCAATGGTTCCAGTTCAAGTAACATGATGGTTCAATCTAACTGCCTTCCTGTGCACTTTTTAATTTGTGGGTGTGCGGTTTAAAAAAACAAACCACAAAAAAGAAATGGGACATAATTTACCTAAAAAACTACAAAGCTACACTTACAGCTCAATCTGATGGAATAACCACAGCATGCCTGTCTATGGCCCTTATTCTGCATGGGAAAAATATCTGGTGCCGGGTTAATGTAATGAGCAAATGCTCTAGTGCCAATTCACACAGCATGCAAAAAAGCCACATTATAACACATGTGGAGACTGCTAAAAAAGCAACAATAACTGATAAAGAATTGCATATGGATAATGCTGATACGAGAGGGTAACGCCATCCTGTACAGAAACACCATGCTGGGTAACAGCTTATATCACCCACAAACAAAAAAAAAAAAATGTAATTGGGCAAGGCCGCCCAGCACTTAAGAAAAGGTGCAACTGCACAAAAAAAATACTTGTACCCCTAAGCTCCCCCATTATTTAGGGCATAAAGATAACATGCTGGGAAAAATATGAAATTATGAGGTATTGATGATACAGGTAGCTAACAGTAACGCAACCGCAAGCCAACGGCAAGGCTCCTCATGTCTTGCGAGTCCCTACACTGTAACAAAAACAAAACCTCAAAAATGGTACATAATTTACCAAAAAAACTACAAAGCTACACTTAACAGCTCAAGTGGCTGATGGATTCCAGCAGCAAGTCTTCTATGCCCTTATGCTGCAAGGGAAAAGATAGCAGGTGCCGTTAATTTAATGAGTAAATGCTCTAGGTGCCAATTCACACCACATGCAAAAAGCCACATTATAACACATGGGTAACTACTGCTAAAAATGCAAACAATACCTGATAAGAAGTTTGCATATGATAAAGCGATACAGAGGGTAACGCATCTGTACAGATTACACCATGCTGTAACAGCTTATATCACCCACAAACAAAAAAAAAAAAATGTATGTGGGCAACCCGCCCAGGCACTTAGAAGTGCACAGCACAAAATACTTGTACCCTAAGCTCCCCAGTATTTTTAGGTCAAAAAGATAACATGCTGGGAAAAATATGAAATTATGAGGTATTGGTTGATACCAGTAGCTACAGTACGCAAGCTCGCAAGCCAACGGCAAAAGGCTCCTCATGTCTTGCGAGTCCCTTACACTGGTCAACCAAACAAAACCACAAAAATGGGACATAATTTACCAAAAAACTACAAAGCTACACTTACAGCTCAATGGCTATGGATACCAGCACAAGGCTTCTATGGCCCCTTATGGCTGCATGGGAAAAGATAGCAGGTGCCCGTTAATTATTGAGCAAATGCTCCTAAGGTGCCAATTCACACACCAGCATGCAAAAAGGCCACATTTATAACACATGGGGAGACTGCTAAAAATGCAACAATACCTGATAAGAATTGCATATGGATAAAGCGATACTGAGGGCAAACGCCATCTGTACAGATACACCATGCTTGGTAACAGCTTATATCACCCACAAAAAAAAAAAAAAAAAAAAAAAAAACATACATTTTTTTTTTTTTGTTTGTGGTGATATAAGCTTGTATCGCTTTATTCCATATGCAATTCTTATCTTGTATTGTTTGCATTTTAGCAGTCTCCCCATGTGTTTATAAATGTGGCTATTGCATGCTGGTGTGAAATGGCACCTAGAGCATTTGCTCATTAATTAACGCACCTGCTATCTTTTCCCATTCAGCATAAGGTGCCATAAAGCCTGCTGCTGGTATCCATCAGCATTGAGCTGTAAGTGTAGCTTTGAAGTTATTTTGATGCAGGTTTAAGTCAGGCTGTGAGTACAAAGAACAGGAATAGTAAATGGGTCTGTGACTTTTTTTTCTGTGACCTTTTATAACCTAATTGTTTTGCCTAAATGAGCACGCTATCCATTAGACTGTTGTGGATGGTCCAATTTCGCTTCTCCAGCCTTTTTTGGTGTTAATAATGAAGGTGTTTGTTTTGCCTCCTCCCGCTCCCCATAACTTATAATGATCATCTGCGCATAATCGAGCTCACCATATCGAAAAACCTTATCGATAGCGCCGACTATCGACTCGATCGATCTCGATAGCCAACGCAATCGCTAACACTACTCGCACAAATCATGAGGACCCAACTCCTTTCTAAAAAAGTTTTGAGACTTGGAATTCTTTTCTCCCTCCAACCCCACCAGTTTGGCAGACATCGCTCTCAAAAAGAAGGCACTCGGCGGTGGAAGATTCTGCAGGGAGAAGGCTTTCGCTGGCTCACCTCGTTGATTCTCTAGAATTTTGTTCTGAGTAGATGAGTACATAGCTAACAGTTTCTCATGGGTTTTTTATCTAGGGATGTTATTATGCTTTTATTTGTGGGCACTCATTACTTTTATGTAGTGTTGAGCGAAGGGTTTGAGAAAAGTTAGGTTCGAGTCGAACTTCTCATTTTTTTAGAACTTGAGCTGAACCGAGGTTTTTACGGTTCGTTTGAGAAAAATTTGCATTTGAGACATGCGCTTGACGTGCCATTTTTACTTTCACTTTCAGCTGTTTCCGTCAGTTTTTACTGCCAGCCAATCATGCACAGCACAGAAGAGTGTAAAAAAAATGTCACCATAGAGTGTGTAGGGACCTCATTGGCTGCTAAAATCACATGACCCTCTTAATTTTATGTCACTGTATTTCCTGTTGTATACCCATCGATTTTTACTTTACTCTCTGAACTTGAGCATGACTGCTCTCGTCTGGTTGCTTGTCTCCAGCAGGCACTAGCTCACACCTGGCACTCTTCGTTTAAGTAACGGTAGTAGCCCAGCAACTTTATGTATCCGCTACTCTACTCCACCTGTATTAACAGGAGATCCTCAACTCCTCTTTTTAACAGTCCAGACAACAACCAGGTGAATATAAACTGTAAAATTGCATTTATTTACTTTCTGTAACACATCTTGGATAGCGTACCACTGACAGGCAGATCCTGCGCAATCGCGCGACGTTTCGGGAGAACCCTCCCCCTTTCTCAAGCGCAGATTGTGGGTCCTTCTCTAACTATATAAATGCTCGCAATTATAATTACCCAAATCTACATTAACACTTTACCCATCATAAAAACATCCTTTAAGCTGAAGTTTTTTCATTAAGTCCCATTAGGGGCTAGAGTTGTGTAAGATCATATATCCAGCTGCTTCACGCTGCAACAAACGTTTTTCAATGCCTGAGTCCTTCCTTCCTGCAAACCTTTTCCAACACTGCCCACCGAAGATCGGAAATCATTATGCATTATGTTTTTCAACAAAGTGCCTTGCTACACTGATTTCGCCAAAACCTTTTTTGTTTCAATGTTCCCTCTCCACGTTTCTATTTGTTAACTTTATTGGCTATAAATAACGGAAATACTCTATCATGTAATGTTCATTAAGCCTGGTCTTCACGCTCCGTGCGTTTTGGCCACATAGCCCTTTACCGCACGGGCACTTAAGATGTAATAACGCTCTTTGTGTTACATGTAATTGTACCCTTCACGAGTTAAACTTTTTTCCCACCAAGTGGGATGTGTAATTATGGCCCTCTTATTATGGCATTGCAGTGTTGGCAATTACAACAGGGTTGGGTCCCTGTTTTCTGGGGATCAAAAGCCTGTTTTTGTAGTCTGTTTTAGGCGTATAATCGTAGTCATGATTAGATTACCTGCTGTGTCGTTCTTTACTGTAGAATGAACTGCGCGGTGTATCTTTGAACAATTCCCATATTTAATAAGCACTGGTCAATATGTGCCAATGTCCTTTTTATGGCTTTTTTAATCAAGTGCTATGGAATCAAATGTGTAGAACATGTAAAAACCTCTCTCAGTTTTCTTTTCTTGCACAGGTATGTAACAGTTGTATCTCTGTCTCTAACAACCACACTTCGTGTGCTATATCCTCCACTCCTCTTTGTTATAGCCTCTATCTATGAATTTACTAATAGTTTTTTACTTTGATCCTAGTAGATGGTATTAATGAACATATTCGTTTGGTTCCTAAATAAACTGGGCCTTTTACTATACCTGTTAAAAGGTCTGGGGAGCATGGTAAGCTTGCTTTGTGACAATATATTATAGTTATCTGTGTGGGGGTGGGGGTTTGACGTACAGATAAGATGAGATGCCATTTTGAGTTTTCTTTATTTCTACGTCCAGGTATGGAGTACATCAGTCTCTATGTTAGAAGTGAAAACTGTATTAGTCGGTTGAATGTTAATTATAATTTGTCAAAAAAGGCCTTTAAATTCCATCTCCGTACTTTCACAAAACAAAGATGTCATCCACGTACCGGTACCACGCAGTAACTTTCTCGTATCCTGGTGTCAAAAAATATGCTGTTTCTCAAATGAAGACATAAAAACATTGGTGTAACTGGGGGCAACAGGGGACCCCATAGATGTCCCCTGTAGCTGTAGATGTATCTCCCCCCAAAAATCTGAAAAAAAAAATAGTCAAAATGATTTTTTTCAATTTAATGTCCCCCCCCCCCCCCCCCCCCCCCCCACCCCCCCCCCCCCCCCCCCCATTAAAAAATTAATTTTTGAATTAGACAAGCTATGATCCTCTCCCAGCGCTTCCCTCGCTGCCTGCATACACTCCTCATAGGGAATACTAGTAAATAGTGACTTTACATCTAGAGTGCCGAGTAAACATGTCTCCAGACGTCTGTTTGTTGTTTGTAAAATCTTATAACTGGCCAGTATCACTTAGGGGAGTGTATATCCCGTATACACTGCTTTCTTCTGCAAGAAACAAATCGACATAGGTGGCTAGTGGTTCAAAAAGAGAAAACCTATCCGCCCGAGACGATAGGCATTCCCGGGGATTAGTGAGAGACTTATGGACCTTCGGGACCAGGTAAATGGCTGGCATGCGTGGATACTTGCATGTCAACATGTCCCTTACTCTGTTCCCAATATGTCCAAGGTTAACAGCTTCTTCCAATACCTGTGCAATAATGTGAGAGACTTTCATGATTTGGGATCATAAGAAGTTTACGAGTAGACCTAGTGGTCTCTAACAGTCTCCTTGCTTTCTTCAATGTATTGTTCTCCTATCTTGGTACTACCATGGCACCTCCCTTATTCGCCTTTTTACTATTATCGACTGATTCCTTGCCCAATTCCTCTAATGCCTGTTTTGTTGCTGAGTAACATTTGGACACTTTTTCTTAACAATAGTCCGCCATTGTTGCAGTGTAACTTCTGCAGTAACCATTGTTCAAACCGCCTGCAAAGCAGGACCCTATTCATACTCTGGATCGAATAGACTGCCTTTTGACTTAAATTTTTTTGGTACATCCTCTCTCGAGTCGTTGTAGCTACTACTGCCATGAAAAAACATTTTAATACGTAAAGACCGACAAAATTTGTACAGATCAACATTGAACTCAAAATGAGAAATGTCCTTTACTGGAACAAAATTAAGTCCTTTATTGATGATGGACTTCTGTGGGTCCGTAAGGTGTTTCTTGGAGATATTAATGACAAGTCCATCTGTCGTCAGATGTTTTTATTGACATTTATTTCTTCTTTGTTTTGGACACGCCCCGCTTTCCTTTCCTTGTTTGGCATTGTCCCAGCGCTGCCTCAGACTCGCCCTTCCGCTCTGGTTCTTTTTCTAAAAAATCAGCTGTCTTGAATTTGTTTTCGTATCCGCCGATCTTAGATTACATGCGGTTAACGGCTGTTGTATATCAGACTCCCGTGCCAGCTTTCATTCGTGATATTTATTTTTAGTCTATCCCTTCTATACTCCTGTCCTGGACGTTCTTCTGGCCCAGGTAATAACACACGGTATGTAAATAATCCCTGTTATCCCGTCGATAACTTTAAGCTTGTTCTGCAACAACAGATTCTATGAATTTTGTCAATCTCCATCTCAAGATTCCCGATTCATTTGTTCAAGCTGCTCCGTGGTTGTTTGTTTCTTTTAAGTTCTCCTTTTGTATCCACGAACTCCTGTATTTAATTTCTCCGGTTAAGTTGTAAGTTGCTGTATGGTCAAATTCATGCAATCCATAAGTAATGGTTAATGATCAGCGTACCATCGCTCCCGGTTATACCGGTCATCCTGCATTAGAATTGGTTGCAGGGTGCTTCTCAGGCCCCGTCGGTTATGCTATCCGTGTTTTGACAATACTGTGTCATCCTCCTGTAAACTCTCCCCTCTCAATTGTTCCTGAATGGCAGCAGCCAGGCTGTCTTCTTTACCAGCCGCTATACTGATGGCCTCTACCCTGTGTCAGATCTCTGCACTGGCTTGCCCTAATCAGTACGGAAATACAACATAAACTCAATCCACCCTCCACACATAAAGGCTCTCCACAGTGCTGCACTCCCATACAATCTCCTCCCTTATCTCTGTCTACCACCCTGACCATCTCTCCTCTCTCCCTCTGCTACTGATCTTAGACTTACACACCTCACATCATCCGAACCTCCCATGCCCGTCTCCAAGATATTTCACGTTTTGCACAGTTCTCTGGAACATGTTAACCCCGCCATGTGATCAGCACACTCACAACCCACTAGTTTTAAGTGCGGCTCTGAAAAAGTCATCTTCTTAGACACCCAATCAAATCCCTAATTTCAAACCCCAAATTCTGTCACAGATTCCGTCACTTCCTGCACTTCTGCACCCACAAGCACGTTATCTGTATATATAATTAATGGTTGGGATGGCAGGTTTTCAACTCATTTTATGTATGCAACCCCATAATTATTTAACAGTGTCTGGTCCATTGTAAACCAAGCACTGTCAGCCTTTGTTTCAACCCATACACCCTAATAGATTGTAAGCTCTTGCGAGCAGGGCCCTCACACCTTGTGTCTCATTTGTCAGTGTAGCTTTTTTATAATGTAATGTTTGTTTTTTTTTTTTTATGTTTTTATTTTATTTTTTTTTTCTTTTCTTTTATTTTTTTTTTTTATTTTTCATCTTGTTTTTTTTTATTTTTTTTTTTTTTTTTTTTTTTTTTTTTTTTTTTTTTTTTTTTTTTTTTTTTTTTTTGTTTTTTTTTTTTTTTTTTTTTTTTTTTTTATTTTTTTTTTTTTTTTTTTGTTTTTTTATTTTTTTTTTTTTTTTTTTTTTTTTTTTGTTTTTTTTTTTTTTGATTTGTTTTTTTTTTTTGGGTCTGTGGCTTATTCCCTCTATATTGTAAAGTGCTGCGGAATATGTTAGCGCTATATAAATAAAGATTATTATTATTATTATTATTAATATTATTATTATTATAAGGTCGTTGCATGAGATAACAGGCTGGCTTCCTTCTTTCTCATATGTTCTAAATTTCCCATCTGGGAGGTTGTTAACAATTCCCCATCTGACATTTACACCCAGCCCAGCTTGATTCAGCCTGCTTAACGGATGTTAAACCTTTTCGTCATCAGAGAAGGTGAAAGTCTCTGCCCGCCTGTCAGTGATACTGGCCAATTCTTCAAACGACATAGTTATATCTTTATGCGTATTTCTCTACCAAGGATTCAAGATCAAGCACTTCGTTTAAGTACGGTAGTACCACAACTTTAATGTACCGAGTCTCCACCCCACCTGTTTTAACATGAGATACTCTACTCCTCTTTTCCCAACAGTCCCCAGACAACAACCAGGGTGAATATAAAATCTGTAAAATTGCATTTATTTACATTTTGTAACACATACTTGCTATTTCACAGACACATTCATGGTATACTAGCGTTTAATTCGCATATTTTAGTCCGTGGTAGTCGATACAAACCAAAAGTGTCCACACGTAAAATCATTCGGCCGCATAGTTAAATGCCCCTCCATCTGGATAGGTAACCACTGACAGCGGATCCTGGCGCAATGTACGGGTCGACATTTCAGGAGGAACCCTCCCCCTTTCTCAAGCGCATATTGTGGGTCCTCTCTAACTATATAATGCTTCGCAATTAAATTACACCATAATCTATATAAACACACTTTAAACAACCCATCATAAAAACATCTTTAAGGCTGAAAGCTTTCATTAATCCCATTTAGGGGCTAGAGTGTTAAATCATATATCCAGCGTGCATCACACTGCAACAGAACAGACTTTTTTCTAATGCCGTCCCTTCTTCCTCAAGCCTGTTCCAACACGGCCCACCGAAGTATCGGATACATTATGAATAATGATCAACAAAGTGCCTTGCTAGCACTGTTTTTCGCCAAACCTTTTTTTAGTTTCCAATGTACCCTCTCCACTTCTTTAGTTACTTAGTGCTATACGGATACTCGAGTCGATTTTTCATTAAGAGCCTGGTCTTCACATCCCGTGCGGTTTGGCCAACATACCTTTACCTGCAGGGCATTTAAGGGATGTAAATAGTAACGGCTCCATTGTGTTCATGTGAATTACCCTTCACGGAAAACTTTTTCCCACTATTATGATGTGTTATATATGGCCCTCTTATTATGGCATTGCAGTGTTGGCAATTACAACAGGGTAAGATTCAAAAAGGTCTGTTTTTTAGTCTGTTTAGGACGTATATCGCTAGTCATGACTTGATTACCTACTGTGCGTCCTTTACGGTAGATGAACTGCGTGAATCTTTTGAACATTTCCCATATTTTAAAATCACTGGTCCAATATGTGCAATTCTTTTGTGCTTTTTTTAATCAAGTGCTATGGGAATCAAATGTGGAGAATATGTAAACTCTCTTCTTTTTCTTTTCTTGCTCTGTCATTTAACAGTTTGTTCATCTGTCTCTACACCCCACTTCTTGTGCTATATCCACCACTTCCTCTTTGTTATAGCCTCTATCTATATCTATATATTTTTACATGAAGTTTAAATTCTCATGTAACACTAATAGCGTTTTTTACATCCTTAAGTGCCCCGGTGCGGTAAATGGCTATGTTTGGCCAAACCGCACGGAGCGTGAATACAGGCTTAATGAAACATCGGATCGAGTATCCGTATAGCACTAAGGTATCAAAGGAATTGGAGAGAACATTGAAACAATAAAAGTATTTTGCGAAAAAAAGTGTAGCAAGGATGGCGACTTTGTTGGAACATAATCATAATGTAACCGAGTCTTCGTTGGCAGTGTTGGAACAGGTTGTCAGGATAATGAAGGACATGCATTAGACAAACTTTTTGTTTGCAGCGAAAGCACGCTGGATATATGATCTTCAACACTCTAGCCCCTAATGGGAATAATGAAAGCTTCAAGCTTAAAGAATGTTTTATGATGGGTAAAGTGTTAATGTAAGTTGGGTAATAAAATTGCAGCATTTATAAGATCATAGAAGGACCCACAACTGCGCTTGAGAAAGGGGGGAAGGGTTCTCCCGAAACGTCGCGCGGATGGCGCAGGATCCCCTCCTGTCAGTGTACGCTATCCAAGATGGATGGGCCTTGCTATGCGGCCGCAATGATATTCAGTGTGAACACTTTTGTTTGTATCGGACTACCACGACTATATATGCAGCATAAACGCATGTAATCATATAAATGTGTCTGCTGAAATAGCAGTATGTTTACATGAAGTAAATAAATGCAATTTTACAGTTTATATTCACCTGGTTGTTGTCTGGACTGTTTCCGGCAGGCAGACACACCACCATTTCCCAGAGATTTTACAAAGGAAAAGCTGCTAGTTAGATTGTTTGGGGGAGGGAGGGACAGCTAGCTTAGGGAATCATACACAGCAATATTATAGAGAGATAGGGATTTTGTGTATAGCTTTTGTATATAGTAGTTTTGTATCGCTGGCTGCATTTTTACCATCCTTTAATCCAAGTGCCCAAGAGTTTTCATTCTCCCTGTTTGGGGGTCCAAGCAACTGCAGAAGACTTCCATAGACACCGTTAGAAAGAAACTATTTGTAATACTATTTGATTGTGTAAGTAAATTTTGTGGGATTCGGATATGACTTCTGTGTCGCAGTGTTTGCTGCCCAGGGTTTCCTTCCATGAACACCGTAAACCAGATATTCCATATAAAAAGTCTGTTTGGTAATACTATTTGCAGTGTAGTAAATTTTTGGATTTCAGAGACTTCTGTGCGCAATTTGCCGCCAGGTTCTTCATGAATCAACCGTATAACAGATATTCCCATAGAAAAAACCTATTTGTAATACTATTTGCCTTTGAGTAAATTTTTGGTATTCAAGAAGGGTCCTTTCATGTGTCGCAGTGCTGCTGCCCAGGGTTCGTACCATGAGACACCGTTAACTATATTCCATAAAAAAATCTGTTTGTAATAGTATTTGTTGTAGTAAATTTTTGGGATATCCAGATGAACTTCTGTTTCACAGTGTTGCTGCCAGGGTTCTTCCCATAATGACACAGTTAACATATAATCCATAGAAAGAAATCTATTAATCATATTATCTTGCTTGAAGTAAATTTATTTTGGGATCAATAAGACTTCTGATGTTGTCAGTGTTCAGCCAGGGTTTCTTCCCTTGAGACAACCTTTAAACAGATATTCCCGTAGAAAGAAATATATTTGTAATACTATTGCTTGTAGTAAATTTTGTATATAAAATATTGTTATTATTACTTATTTTAGAACCGCCCTGGTTCCAGGCGCTGTACCCTTCTGGTTCATCCATACTTAGGACAATCACGTGGCAAAGGGGAACAAATTAATAACTAAACAGCTTGGTACATAAGGAGAGAGGGTCCCTGCCCATGATGGCTTGCAATCTACAAGGATGTGGGAAAGATTATAAGAGCCGGACATGTTTTGTGGAGGGTGTAGTTGACAGCAATGTATTGTTGTTATAAGGCGAATCCTAAGAGATGGTTTTTCAGGTTGCTTTGAGGCGGTGAGGTGGGGGGAATCTGAGGTGTTGGGGCAGTGATCCAGATGTGGGGAAGCACGAGAGAAGTCTTGGAGAGGGTTATGTGGGGATTGAACGGGAGGGGGAGAAAGAAGGTCGTGTGAGGAGGGGGGGATTTGTGGGGAAATATCGGGTTTAAGGCGAGATTTTGGGGGAAGGGGGAAGGATAGGGGAAACCCTTGTAGGTAAAGGTTAAAACTTGAACTGGATTCGCTGGGCAAGGGGAACCAGTTAAAGGGGATTTCACTTCTTTATTTTCAGCGATTCAACTGCTCTCAGCTTTTCAACTCGAAAGCGGGGCGTTTCTTCCCCTCCAGCGGGTGACATCTCTCCCCCTCTGATTCCACATGTCATGTGTCTCTCCCTACAGTCTTATTTTGTAGAGCTGAAAAATACCAGGCGCATTCATCTAGACGAGCACGATCTCTTCTCCTCCCCAAGCTGGAATTTGTTACATTGAATCCAGCTTTCTATGAACGGCACAGTTTTCCCCCTTCACAGGAAGGCGGGGATAAACACAAAATTTGGTGTTTCCTGATTGTAGAAGCCCTGCACTGTTATTCTGTTTCTTCTGGGTGTACGAGGGGGAAAAAGTCCGCCTTTCTTTGAGTGAGAGGGAGGAATGCAACTCCCTAATACAGCCCCGGGGCAGAACCCAAAAAAGTAAATGACTCTCAGCTAGTGAAATGCACCACCTGGAATCAGTGTAAATAGAAAAAGAAGATAAGGGGTCCCGGATAACAAGACAGCTTTGTAAGACATCTAATTACAAAGTTTTTTTTTTCACTGTCTCCCTTATCTGAAGACCATTTAATGAAATGACACAATCCCTTTAATGATTGGGAGAGGGAAAGGGAGAGGGGTATCAAGGAGAAGGTGAAACAGACGGGCGCAGAGTTTTAAAGGATCGATTGGAGGGGAGCAATGGTGCTAGCTGGGAGGCCACAGAGAAGGATGTTTCAATAGTCTAGTCATGAGATGATGAGGACGAGCACAAGCATTTTTGTGGTTTCGAAGTTATTGAATGAGCGGATATGGGAGATATTTTTCAGGTGGAGGCGGCAGGCAGAAGTGAGGGTTTGGATGTGTGGTTTGAAGGGCAGATTGGAGTCAAAGGGTTTTTCCCAAGGCAGCACCCTTTTGGGGCCGGGGAGAGAGGTAGCCATTTACTTTGGGTAAGGGGATCAGGGGAGGGGTAGAGTGGGACAGTGGGAAGATATGAATTCTGTTTTCTCCACGTTTAGCTTCAGGAGACGTGAGGAGAAAGGGGGGGATATGGACAAAAGGGGCAGTCAGGATCCGGGGGAGTAGAGAGGGGAAATCTGGGCCAGAGATGTAGAGTTTTGGGATCACAGTACAGATGGGATTTAAAGCCATGCGCATTAGTTGACCCAGACCAAGAGTGTAGATAGAAAATAGTAGTGGGACGCTGAATGTCCGATCAGTGAAGTACAAGGTGATCCAGGAAAGAGCCAAGTCCGTGGTGCCGAGGGAGGAAAAGATATGTAGGAGGAGTGAGTGGTCGACAGTGTCAAAGGCGGTGGACAGGTCTAGGAGGAAAAGGACAGAGTAGTGACGTGAGGCTTTGGCAGTTGCTAGGTCGTTGGTGACTTTGGTTAGGGCTGTTTCTGTAGAGTGGTGGGGTCGGAAGCCCAATTGCAGTGGGTCAAAGAGAGAGTTGGTGGAGAGATGAGAGGAAAGTTGAAGATAGACATACTGTTCGAAGAGTTTAGAGGTGAATGGAAGCAGTGAGATGGGGCGATAGCTGGACAGACAAGAGGGGTCAAGAGATGGTTTCTTAAGGATGGGTGTGATGGCGGCATAGTTGAGGAGGAAGGAAAGGTGCCAGAGGTTAATGATAGGTTGAAGAGATGGGCGACGGTTGGGATGATAACAGCGCTAAGGTCAGGGATGAGGTGAGATGGCAGTGGAATTACAGAAGACTTCTGTGTTGCAGTGTTGCTGCCAGGGTTCTTCCATGAGAACCGTTAACAGATATTCCATAGAAATAAATCTATTTGTAATACTATTTGCTTGTAGTAAATTTATGGGATTCAAGAAGAGTTCTGTTTCGCAGTGTTGCTGCCAGGGTTCTTCCATAAGACACCGTTAACAGATATTCCAAAGAAAGACATCTATTTGTAATACTATTTGTTTGTAGGGAATTTTTGGCATTACAGAAGATGGCTTTGTTGAAGTGTTGCTGCCAGGGTTCTTCCATAAGACTCCGTTAACAGATTTTCCATAAAAAGAAATCTATTTGTAATACCATTTGCTCGTGACAAATTTTTGGGATTCAAGAATAAAACTTTATTTTCCCAGTGTTTGAAGCAGAGTTCTTCCATAAGAGACTGTTAACAAATCTCCCATAGAAAGAAATCTATTTCTAATAGGGTTTGCTTGCTGCAAATTATTGGGATAGAAGAAAAATTTATTTTTCCAGTGTTTGAAGCAGAATTCTTCCATAAGATACTGTTAACAAGTCTCCCCTAGAAAGAATTCTATTTCAAATACTGATTTCTTCTTGAAAATTGTATTGAGGGCCCAAAAGGTCAGTTTCACTGTTTTGTGGGTACAGCTATTGCATAATATACCGTAGGCAAATCTCTTATAGAAAGAATTCAATTTCAAATACTGGTTTCTTTTTGAAAATTTTAGTGAGGGCCCAAAAGGTCATTTCTGCTGTTTTGTGGGTACAGTTAGTGCAGAAGACAGCGTTAGCAAATCTCCTACAGAAAGAACTCTATTTCAAATGCTGGTTGCTTGCTGCAAATTATTCGGATAGAAGAAAATTTAATTTTTCCACTTTTGGGGGTAGAGTTCTTGCATAACAGACTGTTATCCAATCCCCCATAGAAAGTAATGTATTTGAAATTGGAGTGGTTTGCTGTAAATTATTCTGATTGATGAAAAATGTATTTTTGCAGTTTTGGGGGTTCAGTAATTGTATAACACACCATCTCCACATCTTCTCTACAAACAAATATATTACAAATAGTGCTTGGTTGCTGAAAATTAGTGCAGAAAAGTTCCTTTTTGTAGCTTTGGGGGTTCAGTAATTGCATAACGTACCATCTCCATTGAAATGTATTTTAAATAGTGGTTGGTTGCTGAAAATTATAGAGTGGAGAAAAGTTCATTTTTGGCAGTTTTGGGGGTGAAATACCTTTCAAATATACCATGTGTTATTGTCATACAGATATGTATCTAGGAAATAGAGTTTTCTCTGTTGCTAAATCTTACTCAATGGCAAAAAGTGTAATATTACCAGATTTTAAGTCAACATAAAACTGAAATATACCAGTGCGTTATTGTGATCCACATATACAGTGGGGGAAAAAAGTATTTAGTCAGCCACCAATTGTGCAAGTTCTCACACTTAAAAAGATGAGAGAGGCCTGTAATTGACATCATAGGTAGACCTCAACTATGAGAGACAAAATGAAAAAAAAATTAAGAAAATAAACATTGATTTGGAAAGAATTTATTTGCATTTGCAAATTATGGTTGAAAATAAGTATTTGGTTAATAACAAAAGTTAATCTCAATACTTTGTTATATATCCTTTGTTGATCTTCTTAACCCTAATAGAGTTTGGAGTTTGGACAGTTTAAGGTTGTGGCACATGGTAACTACCAGGAGCCCAATTTCACTTTTCGCACCAGGCCTGAAGAACTTGAACTTACGCCTCTGCTTGCAAGCTTTGTACATGTGATATATGTGGTGTCAGCAAGAACATCCCAATGGGTAACATGAAGGTTCAGCTGACAGGGGCGTAGTTATAGGGGGTGCATCCTGAGGGGGAACAAAAGCCTCTTTGACATAAGAAGACACCAGTATTGGAAATGGCACAAGGTAACTGGCAGGGGTGCCAATAGGGCAGTACGGGCAGTACTCCCGTCAGGGACCCTAATCAAAAAAGGGCCCACTGATATATTAAAAAATAGGAACTATTAATAGGTGGGGGCTCCAATTGATTTGGCTGTATGGGGCCCTAAAACAGTTAATAGATGACTGATGGCAGCCATGATAATAGGGTGGGTTGGCATTTCACTTCTTGCACCAGGGCCAAAGAACTTGAACTTATGCCTCTGAAGGCTGGACTAGATTAGGCGTCAGTACCATTGGTGGCAGCGAGAACAAGGCAATGAGACCCATATAAAGGGGATAAGAACCTGTAATTACCATCCAGAAGAGTCAACTGCAGATGCATATGAGAGGCTAAAATACTTCCTCCCTTTCACTGTCTATCCGAAGAGAAGAGTTCAGCTTGCTATGATGAGTATTTGACGGCAGTACCATTGTTGGTTTCGGTTCAACAAGATTAAGCAGCAGTACCATTGGTGGCAACGAGAACATGCCAATGAGGAAGCTATACAGGTAAAAAGAACCTGTAATTACCATCCAGAAGAGTCAACTGCATATGTGGAACAACTTGGTAAATAAAATTTGCCTCTAAAAGTGAAAGAAAAAAATTGAGATTCTAAAATACTTCATTCCTTTCAGTGGCTAACTGAATAGATGAGGACAGCTTCCAAGCAGGGGCGTAGCTATAGATGGTGCCGCAGACTACATTAGATGGCAGTACCATTGATGGAAGCGAGAACATGGCAATGGGGAAGAGCGAGGTTCCAGTTAAAGAAGATTAGGCAGTGGGGAACAGCGATGTTCCAGTTCAACAAGATTAGGCAATGGGGAACAGCGAGGTTTCAGTTCCACAAGATTTTATCAATGGGAAACAGTGAAGTTACGGTTCAAGAAGATTTGGCAATGGTGAAGAGCGAGGTTCTGGTTCGACAAGATTAGGCAATGGGGAACAGCGAGGTTCCAGTTCAACAAGATTAGGCAATGGGGAATAGTGAGGTTCCCGTTCAACAAGATTAGGCAATGGGAACCAGCGAGGTTCCGGTTTAACAAGATTTGGCACTGGGGAGCAGCGAGGTTTCGGTTCAACAAGATTAGGCAATTGGGAACAGCGAGGTTCCGGTTCCACAAGATTTGGCAATGGCAAACAGCGAGTTTCCGGTTAAACAGGATTAGGCGGCAGTACCATTGGTGGCAGCGAGAACATGGCAGTGGGGAACTTCTACAAGTGGTGAGAAGCTGTAATTACCATCTGTAATAGTAAACTGGACACGTAGTGAAGAAAATTGGCCTCTAAGAGTGACAGAAAAAAATTGAGAGACTAAAATACTAAATTCCTTTCAATGGCTAACTGAAAAGATGACAGTTATGTCAGTGATGTCAGTTATCACCCCGCCTGCTGTGCTAAGTGTGCATTCTGAGATAACGCTGGCTGCTGGGTAGGATAAAACTTCTATGGCGTGTCAAGCAAGCTCAGGCCATTCATCCAGTTTGGACACCCAGAAGTTGAATGGATCCAGATTAAGTCCATAAACGTCGATGTGGAGCCTCAGGTAGTCATGGCCCATGGTCTTAAGGCAGTCTCTGTGTGTCTGTATGCTGCTTTGCAATGCAGGCATTGGTGAGGTGGCAAAAATCTATTGCCAAATGTCACCCAGTAGGGTTCTGCCACACTGTCTGCTGCGGCCACATGCCGTTCTACTGCTGCTGCATTGCTTACGTTGTTCCACCGTGACACCGTGACGCAAAAGATGTCTCGAGTTGGTCAATGAACACTGTCTCAAAATCCTTCTACTGTCAACTTCTGTGGGTGGAAGGAAATTGCTCACTTTTGTCTGAATTGCCATCTTGCACCCACCCTCGACCTCGAACCACCACCTAAAGAAGACCGATACAATTGCGAAACAGTAGGGTCTTCTACATCCTCTGGTGAGTAAGGCTCTGTGTGCACCTCCTCTGCCTCCATCATTGCTGGGACCTGCTGCCGCAGAGTGCCTGACACTTGTTTCAGTAAAAATTAGAACGGTCCTACTGACAAGGGCATCGTCCCAACTGACCATTTTGGTGCGAATGCTGGAAAATTGAGCTAAGACTAGAGATGGGCGAATTGATTCTAACGAAGTAGACTTCGTTTAGAATTTCAGGAAAACTTCGGTTCTGAACGAAGTCAAAGTATAGGGTAATTCGCGGGAACAAAGCGTGTTTTTAATTGATAAAATGGCTGCAAGCACATGGCGTTACATGGGGTAAAGAAGTCTGGGAGGAAGAAAGGAGGACCCTTAATGACATTTGCAGAGATGAAGCCAATCAGAGACCGGTGGGATTCTGTGACGTCACCGCACTATTTAAGTCCGGATGCGACGCTGGCAGCTCACACTCCTCTCTCTTTGCTGTGCTGTAGCTGCTGCAGCTGCAGTAGCTGAGATCTCACACAAAAGAAATTACTTTTATTCAGCGATTTTTTTGGGGGGTGTTACAGCTTTTCTCAGCGACTGCTTCTCTTCCGTTCTAATTTTGATTTTGTGTGCGTCCGATTCTGCTGCATACACATTTTAATGCTATCTGGTCAGTTCTGGAGCACATTGAATATCCAAGGGTTGTCTAAGCCTGTTTTTGATGTTTTTCATAAAAGAAAACGGTTTTTTCAAACCACAACCCGTTTAATTTTTTGCTGCCCATTTGTTTTGGCAATTTAAAAGGGTTTTTAAGCGTAATTTGTGCTATTTTTAGTCAGTAAAAGACACGTTTTTTCCAAAGCCAAAAAACGAAATTGTTCCGTTTTTCCTTAGAAAATTTTTATCCAAAGGTCTAATAGCTGTTTTTGATGTTGTATCAGTAAAATACACAGCGTTTTAACAATCCACATACCAGTTAATTTTTTGCTGCTCATTTGTTTTGCGCAATTTATATCCAAGGGTTACTTAAGCGTATTTGTGCTATTGTAGTCAGTAAAAGACACTGTTTTTTCCAATGCCAAAGACGAAAATTTTTCCTGGTGATTTTGAGATAATTTATTCAAAGGTTAATTAAGCGTGTTCTGCTTTTGTAGTCAGTAAAATACACGGCGTTTTAACATGCCACATAAAACTTATTTTTTTGCTGCTCATTTCATTTGCGCAATTAATATCCAAGGGTTAACTAAGTGTGTTTGTGCTATTGTAGTCAGTAAAATAAATGGTGTTTTTCAACGCCATAGACAAAATTTTTCCTGTTGATTCCGGTAGCATAATTTATATCCGAAGGTTAATTAAGCGTGTTTCTGCTTTTGTAGTCAGTAAAATAAACGGTGTTTTTTTCAACGCCAAAGACAAATTTTTTTCTGTAGCATAATTTATATCCAAAGGTTAATTAAGTGTGTTTCTGCTTTTGTAGTCAGTAAAATACATGGCATTTTAACACGCCACATGCAAGTTAATTTTTTGCTGCTCATTTCTTTTGCGCAATTTATATCCAAGAGTTAATTAAGCGTGTTTCTGCTTTTGTAGTCAGTAAAAGAAATGGCGTTTTAACACACCACATACCAGTTACTTTTTTCCTGGTGATTTCTGTAGCGCAAATTATATCCAAGGGTTATTTAAGCCTGTTTGTGCTTTTATATTCAGTAAAATTACAAAAGTTTTTTTAAAAACGGCACTACAAGTAATTTTTCCTGGCCATTTGTGGAGCACAATTTATATCCAAGGGTTACCCAACCCTGTTAGGGGGTTTTCATTTGGAGTAAAATACAGGGTGTGTATTTATATATACAGATATCTTCATTAAACAGAGTTGTTAAAATTTTTAAAAAACAGTATGTCAGAAGAGAGGTGGCAGGCTCTTCACATGCGGTGGCAGTGGCACAAAACATTCCTGGAGCAGGCACAGGTCCAGCACAGTAAGGGGACTTTTGCAGCGGGGTGACACGGTGGGGCCCAGAAACTCCCAGTGTCATGTAGCGGCTGTGTGTTGATCAGCAACCCAAGGGTTCTTGATTGGTTGAGTAGGTCATCAACTTCAACCCAGATGACATCTGACAACTAGTGTTGAGTGATTATTATTGACAAAGTTGAAATCGGCACGATTTTTATGTCGATCGGATTTTTTCGATCACGCGATAATTTAGGTGAAAATCTGCGCATAATCTATTAATAGCGCGCCATTTTCAGCACTTCCTGTCATTTTGGCGGCCAGCAAATCAGCTTAGAGAATAGAGCAGGGTGAGCTGTGTGTGCGACGTCATGACTGGGATGTGTATGGTTGCCCATTAGCTGGAAAAATCACATGACCTCGTTTTACATAGAACAGCCCTTCCTGTTCAGCATCAGTGTGTGTCAGTGTCTCATAGGAGTAGGAGTGTGCTCGGTTCTGTCCAAACAGTCATCGAAATTGTTCTATTTGTTCACACAGACAGCTATGAAACATTATAACTTAGGTGATTGTGGTTTTTCGATTTTAGGTAGTAGGCTGAGGGTTTTAGCGTAAAGTCACGGGGGGGGGGGGGGGGGGGGGTGGGGGGGGGGGGGTCGCGGTCGAACACAGACAAGCTCTTTAAAGGATAGTGGATATTGTGCATTGCAATGGCTTTTTATTAACAGTTTTCTGGTGAAATATTACTTGTATGTTGGGCAGCCTGAACTTATATTAGGATACAGATCTTTTTAGTAACTGCAGGTGTATTTTGATAGGTGCAAAACTCCACTTTTATTACCGTATACATTTCAGATAGGTGTTTTTTCACTTTGGCGTAGCCAGCTTTGTTGATAGAGGCACTTGCACTTAAATTTGAATACAGCAATTTTTAGTCACTCGGGTTTTTGATAGGTGCAAAAAATCCTTTTATTTATCGTATACATTTCAGATAGGTGTTTTTTCACTTTGACACAGGCCAGCTTTGTTGATAGAGGCACCTTGCACTTAAATTTGAATACAGCAATTTTGTAGTCACCGCAGGTGTATTTGTTAGGTGCAAAACTCCACTTTTATTATCTGTATACATTTCAAATAGGTGTTTTTTCACTTTGGCGCAGTCCAGCTTTGTTGATAGAGGCACCTTGCACTTAAATTTGAATACAGCAATTTTGTAGTCACTGCCGGTGTATTTGATAGGTGCAAAAAATACCTTTTATTATCCGTATACATTTCAGATAGGTGTTTTTTCACTTTGGCGCAGTCCAGCTTTGTTGATAGAGGCACCTTGCACTTAAATTTGAATACAGCAATTTTGTAGTCACTGCTGGTGTATTTGATAGGTGCAAAAAATACCTTTTATTATCCGTATACATTTCAGATAGGTGTTTTTTCACTTTGGCGCAGTCCAGCTTTGTTGATAGAGGCACCTTGCACTTAAATTTGAAAACAGCAATTTTGTTTCCAAAACTCTTCCATACCTTCTCAAATTTTTATCTTTCTGAACATGGAGCGAAATGCAGGTGGTAAGCGAGCAAAGAGGGGGTAGGACATGGAGGTAGAGGTACGAGAGAAGGTGCTCCTTCCAGTGCTGGCGATAACACGCATGCCAGCGGATCGTCGGTTGCAGGACCATCAGGCCTGTCATCGCTGGGTCAGGGCCCTGTGAATCTCAGTAACGAACAGCGTCGCTATTCTGTTCTTCAGTGGTTCATGCAACCTGCATCCAGCAGTCTTACCTCCTCGTCCTCCCAGTCACGGCCACAAATGTCGTCATCAGCATCATCAGCATCCGTCCAACATGAAGCCAAGGCAGCCCAAATGTCAACTCGTGTACCCACCACTGTGGATAATCCATTTTCTGAAGACCTCTTTGATGACAAAATGCGGTTGGGGTCAGAAGGCATGTTAAAAGATCAAGAGGCCAAAGAGGATGATTTTGTCTGCTCTGATGCCCAGCTACTGATGCCATCAGAGGAGGAGAAGGAAGCCTGTCAATCGGCAAAAATCCCGGGCGGTCGGCAATGCCTTGCAGTGCCTCTTGCTTGTAGCCTGCAGCTCCTGGATGCAGAAAGTCAGGACGACCAAGTCGCCTGTGTTGATGATGATGATGATGATGACGACATTGCGGATCCATCGTGGTCTTTTCCGCAGAATTTGCTTGCAAGCGCTTCATCACTGGACGAGGAGGAAGACGATGGGGTAGTGTCAGTACGGGTCCCGCCTCAAAAAGGGAGAGGGCGGTCGCAGAAGTCCGCTGATATGATTCCGCCAGCCATGGTCAGCGGAAACCCCGCTTCTCGCTTATCGCCGTCAAAAAGGTCCAGGACCTCTCAAGCCTGGGCCTTCTTTGAGCAAGCCTCTGATTCACCCAGCGATGTCATATGCCGCCTTTGCCGTAAACGCATAAGTAGAGGCAAGAATCTTAGGTGTTTAACCACCACCAACATGTCTAGTCACATGCAGCGAATGCATGAGTTGAAATGGAGGCAACACTTGGCCAAAAAAGGCCACACCGATGCCGGGCTTCCAACCACTGTCACACCCTCTGTCTCCGCCTCCTCCTCCTCCGCCACCACCAAGCGTTCCTCAGCTGCCCATGTCTCTCAGAGTCATGATCAGGGATCAGCCTCCGCTTCAGCCTCCACCGTCGCCCGGGTACCGTCTCATTGTTGACGTGGCAACACGCTGGAATTCCACCCTCCACATGCTCCAGCGATTGTGGCAGCAGCGCAATGCCATTACGCAGTACGAAGGGACACATGGCCTGACAAGCAGTGGTGCGGACCTCGGGATGTTAGGCCACCGAGAGTGGCGGCAGGTGAAAGAGCTCTGCACCATCCTTGCCAGTTTTGAAGAAGCCACCAAAATGGTCAGTGCAGACAATGCCCTTGTCAGCATGAGCATTGTGGTGATCTTAGTTCTGGAACGATCGTTGGACACTCTGAAACATCAGGTCCCACCAGCGACGGAGGAGGAGACGGACACAGATGCGGACACGGAGCCTTTCTCTCTGTCGAATCCACAAGGCCCGACAGTTTCACAATTTTATCGGTCTTCATTAGGCAGTGGTTCGGGGTCCAGGGCTAGTGCAAGGCGGCGCCTCAGCTCTCAGGGTGCATTATCTGAGGCAAGTCAGGGCTGTGTTGAAGCTGTGCCGGAGGAAGCGGAGGAGGAGGAGGAGGAGGTATTCCTAGACACCGACATTACCGACGTCCCTGCCTTGTAAAGAGGTTGGCGTGAATTTGAGGCGGAGGAGGAAGATGAGGAAGATCAGTTTGCTAGTGCCTCTCGACCCAGAGGCTTGGGAAATCAAGGCTCCATCTCTCACATGAGTTCTTGGATGCTCCATTTCCTCCAACATGATCCTCGCATTAAGGCCATCAAAATGAACAACAGTTACTGGGTGGCCACCCTCCTGGATCCCCGGTACAAAACAAAACTCAGCACTTTCCTTCCACCCACCCAAATAGAGAGTAAAATGCAGGAAATGGAGACCTTGCTGATTGATCAACTGGAGACATCTGTTGCGTCTGCTTCACGTTCTTCAAATGTCACGGTGGAACAACGTCAGCGACGTGACAGCAGTAGAGTGCCAAGTAGCCGTAGCAGCAGCAGCAGGCAAGGTGGCAGAAGCCTAATGGGTGACCTCTGGCAATCTTTATTTACCACCTCACCAACGCATGCAATGCAGGGCACACATCCAACACACAGAGACCAGCTTAAGATCATGGTGCACGACTATCTGCGTCTCAACACCAATGTTTTTGTATGTGTTCCGGACCCAATAGACTTCTGGGTATCCAAAATGGATGAATGGCCCGAGCTCGCTCGCCACGCCATAGAGGTGTTGTCCTGCCCAGCAGCCAGCGTCATATCTGAGCGGACCTTCAGCACAGCTGGAGGAGTCATTACAGACAAACGCATCCGGCTTTCCACAGATAATGTGGATCGTTTGACTTTCATCAAGATGAATCAGGCATGGATCTCTGATGATGTTGTGGCCCCAATTGCCGAGGTCACCGATTAGTTGCCGGTCTACTTTACATTCCTCTTCAAACAGAAATGGTCCTCTTGAAAACTTTTTTTTTAAATGATCATTTCTTACTGCAATTTTTATTCTCAGTTCCCAACAGTTCATTTTGCTGGTTTTGCTGTGAGGAGACTGTAAAAGACAGCAAGGTTTCATGACAAAACCGTATTCCATTTACTCACTTCATCTTTAGAATTTTTCGTTTTGTTAATAGTTTTGGGGTCATGTGCTGTGAGATACTGCTATAACCATGGTCCATTGGAACAGAAATGGGGCTTTTAAGTGGCATTTCTCCCTCACAATTTTTAACAGTGGCTGTGGAGTCATTTTTATAATTTTTTGTGGTCATGGTGCTGTGAGATACAGCTATAATCATGGTCCTTTGGAACAGAAATGTGGCTTTTAAGTGACATTTCTCCCTCACAATTTTTAACAGTGGCTGAGAAGTCATTTTTATAATTTTTTTGGGTCATGTTGCTTTGAAATGCAGCAATACTACAGGTCCTATTATAAAAAAATGTTGTTTCTAACAGACATTTGTTCTTCACAATTGTCAAAAGTGGCTCAAGGGTCATGTTTTGAATTTTTATGAGGCATTTTGCTGTGACATGCAGCTATACTACAGGTCCTATTATAAAAAAAATGTTGTTTCTAAGAGACACGTGTTCTTCACAATTGTCAAGAGTGGCTCAAGGATCATGTTTTGAATTTTTGGGGGCATTTTGCTGTGACATGCAGCTATAATACAGGTCCTATTATAAAAAAAAATGTTGTTTCTAACAGACATTTGTTCTTCACAATTGTCAATAGTGGCTCATGGGTCATGTTTTGAATTTTTGGGGGCATTTTGCTGTGAAATGCAGCTATACTACAGGTCCTATTATAAAAAAATGTTGTTTCTAACAGACATTTGTTCTTCACAATTGTCAAAAGTGGCTCAAGGGTCATGTTTTGAATTTTTGGGGGCATTTTGCTGTGACATGCAGCTATACTACAGGTCCTATTATAAAAAAATTTGTTTCTAACAGACATTTGTTCTTCACAATTGTCAAAAGTGGCTCATGGGTCATGTTTTGAATTTTTGGGGGCATTTTGCTGTGAAATGCAGCTAGACTACAGGTCCTATTGTAAAAAATGTTGTTTCTAACAGACATTTGTTCTTCACAATTGTCCAAAGTGGCTCAAGGGTCATGCTTTGAATTTTTGGGGGCATTTTGCTTTGACATGCAGCTATACTACAGGTCCTATTATAAAAAAAAGTTGTTTCTAACAGACATTTGTTCTTCACAATTGTCAAAAGTGGCTCATGGGTCATGTTTTGAATTTTTGGGGGCATTTTGCTGTGAAATGCAGCTATACTACAGGTCCTATTCTAAAAATGTTGTTTCTAACAGACATTTGTTCTTCACAATTGTCAAAAGTGGCTCACGGGTCATGTTTTGAATTTTTGGGGGCATTTTGCTGTGACATGTAGCTATACTACAGGTCCTATTATAAAAAATTTTTGTTTCTAACAGACATTTGTTCTTCACAATTGTCAAGAGTGGCTCAAGGGTGATGGTTCTGTCAGAAACAGGAATAGGTAGGACACTGTTAATGGACACATATTGCAAAATGACTTGTTTTTGCAAGATCTTTAACATAGCTAGCAATCCCTGTATTGAGACAACCCATTTAATACAAAAACTTGCATGTACAAAATAGCTGGTAAAAAAATTCCTCTGAATTGTACAAGGGAGGTACAGGAAGACTTGACCAGATGTAGGTTATTCAGAGGACATGGAGTATGGAGCACGGACAGAGAACAAAGAACAGAGACCATTTCCTCCAGCACGTTGAGTAAAACGAGAAAAAGAATGCCAAGAAAAAGGGCACCTGGGTGGAACAGGAACGTCAACCACCAGCATTTCCAAGTGAAGCTCAATTGGTCCGCACTCATACGGAGGGGCAAGCGCTACCCAGGTCTTGACTGTGTACTGAGGAAGGCTGGAGGTCTTACCTCACACTTCCGCTTCCGCACTCTGCTTCAGCATGACTGTTTTCGTTGCTGCGTCATAAGGGCATTTTTACCGTGTTAATAGATGACGGACGCCAGCCTGGGCTCTCACCGCACCCACTGTAACTCCGGCCCTGGCAGCTGAACCTGCATGTTAATAGATGACAGACGCTAGCCTGGGCTCTCACCGCACCCACTGTAAGTCTGGCCCTGGCAGCTGGACCTCCGTGTTAACAGATGGCTGACGGCAGCACTGGCTCTCACCGTTAGGGGCAATCAGGAGAGCTTCAAATTTCTCTAAAAAATCAGATTTTGAAAAAGGTGATTTCTGTGAGGTTAAGTAGTGTCAAAAAGGGCTCCAGGGCTGGACACAAATTGCACAATTTGAGGCTTAAAATTTTCTGGGGCTGTAGTCACTATGGGGTCGCATCATTTGATCTCCAGGGGAGTCTGTTCCTAATCACTGAAGAAGGATTTGGAGGAAAAATGAAACCATTGAATTGATTGGCTGAATCACTCTCAGAAGCCAGGAGGGCAAATGTCTTCTCAACTAAGAAGTGTTTTGGGGATGATTAGGACATTTTTATTACTTATGGGGTGTGCGGACGAATTAACACATCTACACGTGTAAATAAATAAAAATAAATACCTTTAAAAACTGCAGGGAGGGGTGTATGTTGTATGTTACGAACACTTGAAAAAAAAGCAAAATGATAATAATGTAAAACTATAAATAAAACTTCCATAAATAAATTCTGTGGTTGAAAGACTCCTTTTTCTGGCACTTTTTAATCTGGGGTCATGCAGGTTTGGGGCTCATGCTGTGGCCCAGGACAAGTATAGTCAATGTCCAGTTCAACTAAAATGGTGGTTCAAAGACTCCTTTTTCAGGCACTTTTTAATCTGTTGGTCAGACAGGTTTAAGGGTCATGCTGTGGCCCAGGACTGGTATAGTCAATGTCCAGTTCAACTAAAATGGTGGTTCAAAGAATCCTTTTTCAGGCACTTTTTAATCTGTGGTCAGACAGGTTTAATGGTCATACTGCGGTCAGGACAGGTATAGTCAATGTCCAGTTCAACTAAAATGGTGGTTCAAAGACTCCTTTTTCCGGCACTTTTTATCTGTGGGTCAGACAGGTTTAATGGTCATACTGCGGTCCAGGACAGGTATAGTCAATGTCCAGTTCAACTAAAATGGTGGTTCAAAGACTCATTTTCCCAGCACTTCTTAATCTGTGGGTCAGACAGGTTTAATGGTCATACTGTGGTACAGAACAGGTATAGTCAATGTCCAGTTTAACTAAAATGGTGGTTCAAAGACTCCTTTTTCCGACACTTTTTAATCTGTGGGTCAGACAGGTTTAATGGTATTACTGTGGTCCAGGACAGGTATAGCCAGTGTCCAGTTCAACTTAAATGGTGGTTCAAAGACTCCTTTTTACGGAACTTTTTAATCTGGGGTCATGCAGGTTTGGGGCTCATGCTGCGTTCCAGGACAGGAATATTCAATGTCCAGTTCAACTAAAATGATGGTTCAAATAATACTGCCTTCTGGCACTTTTTAATTTGTGGGTCATGCAGGTTTAAGGGTCATGCTGTGGTTCAAGACAGGGATAGTGAATGGTCGGTGACTTTTTTTCTGTGACTTTTATAACCTAAGTGTGTTGCCTAAGATGTAGCACGTATCCAGTTTACTGTTGTGGATGTTAATTCCAGCTTCTCCAGCCCTGTTTGGATGTAAGAATGAAGGTGTTGTTTCTCTCCCATAGACTTTAATGGTCATCGGCGATAATCTATTATCGACTATGGGAAATCGTCTTGATAATTGCCGATATCGACTATCGACCCGATGACGATAGTCAACGTAATCGCTCATCACTACTGACAACCCTAGCCAACAGTCAGTGGGTTCGTCAGATACAACTCTTAGTTGGCATGGCCCAGGAACAGGTCAGCGCCCCTCACCTGTCCTCAACCCGCCTCTGTCCGTTCAGGTCCTTCAGCCAGAGAACTAGTATGTGGTCTGCGCTCAGTGCCACTATACAGCAATGACGAACAATTTGAGGACAGTCAGCAGCTACTTGGCAACGAAGAGGTGGGGCAGATATACCCTGCTTCTTGCAATATTGATGTGGAAAGTGGCATGGGAGGTTTTTTGCCGAGCGGTCAGCCTCTGCATACCAAGACCGTTGAGGAGGACAGCAGTGACGATCAAACACTCATGAAGTATAAACGTGGTGGTTTGAATCCAGTTTCTGCATTACACCAGTTTGTTCAAATGCAGCATATGGAACTTGAACTGAAGGAGACCATAACTACAGGGAATGTTTTAGTTGCTTATTTTTCATTCTGTGCCATTGTTGATGGAATTCAGTACAAAACTGGAATGGGACAAAACAAAATAGAAGCAAAAGCAAATGCTGCAAAACTGGCTTTGGATGAACTTCTTCTGTATGAAGAATGTGAATCATACAGTATGTCCAACTTACAGAAACTAAAAACACAAGTCCTTCTGGAGACCCTCCCCTGTTACCTATGGAACAAATTACATCCACGCAGATTATAAGTGGTTTAAGAAAGCAAGTTGATAAACGTTCATTTGTTCATGAACAGATAACACAGGTGATAAAGGAAAAGTTTGCTGAACTATTATCTAGGTGTCCAGATTTTGAAAGCTGTGGAAATTCTTTAGCTGCATTTGTAATGGAAAAGGCTCCTCACACAACTGCCTCCAAGACTATAAAATAAATAATAATAATAATAATAATAATCTTTAGAGCCTATAGAGAAAGCATTTCCTTCAGCCTCGTCTGTCATATCCATGTACCGTACCTCTTGCCTTCGTCCCTTGACCACGAACCATTGCCGCCTGTCCTGACCTTACCGCCTGTCCCCGACTCCGAGTTTGCCTTACGATTTTGTACCATGCTACACCTCGGCTGCCACCGCAAGCAAGTCACGTCAGGGGTAGCAACCTGGTAGACTCCCGCCGCAGCAAGTCCATCCCGCTTTGCGGCGGGCTCTGGTGAAAACCGGGACCTACTTAGACCCCGCTCCCTGGCGTGGCTATTGCCATCGCTTGCGGTGGTCCAGTGGATCCACTACCGCTGTCCGTGACAACATGAAGCAGTGGAATGACGTTATTCATCCTGTAGTCCTGGCGACTGACAAATAATGTGTCCGCATGAAAGGGCCTGAGCAAACGGCAGGTGTCACGCATGAGCTGCCACTGGCCGACATTAAAATTACACAGGGGTGTACTCCTGTCCGCTTGGATCATCAATAAACCATTAATAGCCTTTCTCTGTTCATAGAGTCGTTCCAACATATGGAGGCTGGAATTCCACCGTTTGGAAATGTCACATATCAGCCTATGTTGGGGGAGGCCGGTCTGCCACTGCAGCTTAAGGAGGGTGTGCTTGGTGGTGTAAGAACGGCTGAAGTGCATGCAAAGTTTCCTGGCCCTTTTTAGAATGTCTTGCAGATGGGTGTAAGACTTGAACAACCAGATTGAGCATTTCCTCCCGTGTGTGACTTCGTTCACCCAGGGGAATACTCCTGTCCACTTGGATCATCAAATCGTTAACGCCTTTCTTGTTCATAATTTCCCCTGGTTCATAAATTTCCCTGTTAATATATTATTCCTGTTCATCAATTTCCCCTGTTAATATATCTTTCCTGTCATCAATTTCCCTGTTAATATATTTATTCCTGTTCATCAATTTCCCCCGTTCAATAATTTCCCCTGTTAATATATTTATTCCTGTTCATCAATTTCCCCCTGTTCATCAGTTCCTGTCTGCCCATGTACCCGACCTTTCTGCTACGTTACTTGACCTCGAATCTCCGCCGCCTGCCCTGACCTGTTGGTCTGACCTTTGACTACGAGTTTTGTCTTACGATTCGGTACCTTGCTGCACCTCAGCTGCCATCGCAAGCTAGTCGCGCCAGGGGTAGGACTCCTGCCACAGAAAGTCTATCCTGCCTTGCGATGGGCTCTGGTCAAAACCGGGACCTACTTAGACCCCGCTCCCTGGCGTGGCCGCTACCACCGCTTGCAGTGGTCCAGAGGAGCCACTACCCATGTCGTTACAATGGCAGAAGTGAATGCTAAGTTTCCTGGCCAGTTCTTTAAATGGTGCAGAGTCCACCACTTGAAAAGGGAGGGACTGCAGTACCATCAACTTGGACAGGAGCACGGTCAGCTTCTGCACTTAGGGATGGCTAGAGGCATACTGCTGTCTCTTGGCAATTGTCTCGGTGAACGACTACTGGCACCATGAGTGCCCGGGGAGCAGGAGTATCTGCACCGGTAGATGATGTAATAGACAGGAAGTTGTCTTCGGCAGAGGTGGTGAAGCCTTGACTGCCTGAAATTATAGGCATGCCACTGTGTGCTGCTGCTGTTGGGACAGGATGGACCACCACATCTGAAAAACGTATGGCGACACTGCATGATGTTGATGCAGGGCCGTGGTGCCAACGTTAGGTCCCTGGTCACGCTTTACTTTCTGCCCACAGATTCTACATATAGTTATGTTCAAACCTCCTGGTGTCTCGTCAAAAAACTGGCACACCGCCGAGTAGGTGATTTTACCACCAAAGCTCCGCACTGACCGACTTACGGCTGCGCCACTGCTTGACACGCAAGCTTCAGCTCTCTTCTCCCAATGATAATGATGAAGCCCTTGTACACTGTTGGTCTGGGTCAGCTGATAGCATCACATGGCTTTCAAAACCACCAGTATGCTGATGACACCCAACTTTACATCTCTGGCCCAGACATTAACTCTCTACTGTCCAAGATCCCAGATTGTCTGTCGTCCAAATCCTCCTTCTCCTCCCGTCTCCTAAAACTTAATGTAGAGAAAACAGAATGCTTCCAGGGCCGGGACAATGGGTAGTCGAGGGGAGCCGACCGCGTAGGGCGCCATTTCATCCCAGGGAGTAAAGGGGGCACAAGGAGGCATGGAGTGGGCTGAATTTTCCATTTGAGGGGCACTTTATGCCTTGTTTAACTAGGGCACCTTACCTTGTCCCAGCCTTGCTTGCTTCACCCGGCTCCCAAGTGCGATCGGCTACATCGATTAGTGTTTTCCTGTCACCACCGTCGACCTCAACGGTGTCGCTGTACAAAGCCTGACCACTTACAACATAACCCCCCATTGCAACTCTCCTCATCACTATTTGCCCGCTTCTGCAAGAAACAGCGGATGTCTTCCCCACCTATTTGCTGCCCACTGTCCTCAAATATTTTGTCCTCACTGTATAGTGGCGCAGAGGCCACAGTACATAGTAGTTCTCTGGCTGTGGGAAGCGAACAGGGCAGAGGTGGGTTGAGGACAGGTGAGAGCCCCTCAACAGCTCCCGGGCCATGCCAACTAGGGGTTGTTTGTGACAAACCCACCGACTCTTGGCTGTAGTTGTCAGATGTCATCTGGGAGGAAGTGTATGACCTAGCGTGTGGTCAACACATGGCCGGTAGATGACACCGGATGCTGTGGCCTCGCAGGGTGACTCCTGCTGTGATGTCCCCTTACTGTGCTGCGATCTGTGGCGGCTCCGGTACCCTACTACTGTGTTCTTTGATGCTATGGTAGGATCTTAGCCCTCAGCTTGTTTTTTTCCAGATGGCGCTGCCATGACTTTATCAGGCTGCATTCCTGCTTCAGTTTTTTGGTCAGTTTTGCCACCGTAAGTGCCCAGGGAATTGGACGGTGAAGCGATTCTAATAGCGGCAGCAGTCATGTGCGTGTCAAACTAAAACACAGCATTGTATGAAGACCAAACCAAGCTCCCTCTGCATATTTAAGCATTGTACAATGTTCTACAGCACCCTATAGGCTCTCTGCAGCCAGGAAATAGCTGTTTTTTAACGCGATTCATCCCAATTCGGGACTAAACGGATTTTGTCGGAGAATTCGCCCATCTCTAGCTAAGACCTCGAGTCTTCCTCAGCAGACAGTCAAGACCCGAGTAGCACTTGAGAAATTTCTGCACAACCAGGTTCATGACGTGTACCAGGCAAAAGATCTGCATAAGTCTACCGATCTTAAAGGCAGCAAGGAGATTGCTCCCATTGTTGCACACCACCTTGCCTTGCGCCAGGTTCTTTGCACCCAGCCACTGGTCGGTCTGAGTGTGCAGAGTCGTCCACAGCTCTTGACCTGTGTGTTGATGGTCTTCAAGACAAATTACTTTGAGAACGGCCTGGTTTCTCTTGGCATGTGATGCTACCCGTCGAGGTTGGGGATCTGGAGTCTGCACCATCCTGGCAGTGTTGAAGAGTGTCAGCCCAGACCCATCACCAGAGACACTGTCATTCACCAAACTCACCCAGTGAGCAGTCAGTGAGATGTAATGCCCTTGACCGTGCTTACAAGTCCATGTGTCTGTAGTGAGATGGACTTTGGTGGACAGAGATCAAGCCAACGCGCTAGAGATCTTTCCTGCAACGTGGCGGGCCAGGGCAGGGACAGCTTTTCTGATGAAGAAATGCCTGCACGGCATCTGATATTAGGGGCATGCCATGGTCATGATGTGGTGGAACCCGTCTGTGCCCCAGGCAGAAAGGGGGACATTTTTTCCCAAGGGCCCCAAAACCCCCGGCAATTGGGCAAACAGACTTTTTGCTTTGGGAAAGGTTTTGGGGTTTTTTAAAAAACTTTATTTTGTCCCACACCTTGGGGGACAGAAGGCTGGCTGGGTTTGGTATTTTAATTTTAGTGGAAGCGGAACCCTGCTGTTCCCCCTTGCCCCTGTTTTTCCCCTGCCCCCAATGGTAATGCCATCTACTTAGTGGAATCGGAACCTCGCGGGTTTCCCCCTTGGCCCCTTGTTCTTGCGGCCCCCAAATGGTACGTCGCTAATCGTCCCCCCTGAAAAGGCATAACTTGAAGTTATTGGGCCCTGGTGCCCAAAAAATAATTTGGGGGGGTATGGCCCAATTTTTAAAGTTCCCCTTTTCCAAAAACCCGTATCTTCTTTTTTGTGGGAAAGGGGCCCCAAAAATAGCTGCTACCGCTCCCCCTCCTTTAAACTATGCTGTCCTTAAAACCCTTTTCGTTAACCATTGAAAGGAAAAGAATTATTTTTGCCCTGAATTTTTCTCTATGGCTCTTAGAGGGCAAATTGTTTTCCTAAATTTTTCCAAAGTTTTACATTTTTTCCTTATGAGGGTAATTTTGGATTCCTTTTCCCCAACCCGGGTTTTGGGATAAAAAAAAAAAACCATCTACTTTTTAAAGGGGAAGTTTGTCCATTCATCCCACATCCCCTTCACATATCGCAAATTTTTGGTTTCAATAAAGTGGACGAAATTTTTTTATGGTTGGAGTGGTTCGGAAAAACGAATTAGATGAGTTTTTTTTCTATCTGAATGGATGTCATGCATCCATTCAGTTTACTATCAATAAAAGTTTTGAAAGGGAAAAATTTTCTGGACGTTGAGGGGCTCTAAACAAAGGGGAACGATGATTAAACCCTTTTACAAAAAAAGGATACGGATAAAAACAACCTGCTGCGGAGGGATAGCTTTCACTGCCCGACGGTATTCAAGGGAATTCCTAAAAGTCAGTTTATTCAAATACGACGTATCTGTACTAAGAAAGAAGATTATCTAAAGGGAAAAAGGAAAAGAAGATTTGAAAAAAATTTTGTGGGGAAAGGTTTCAATAGGGTTCCAAATTTGAAAAAAGGGGAAAGAGAATGGCAGATATGGATATAAAAAAACTAAGAGAGAGTAAACGGGGTTTAAAAAAAAGGAAGAGGGAAACTACTATTTTTTTCCCACCCATGGGAGCCCCTCAATAAAGATTGGGAAAATTGTTAAAAAAAAGGGGGACAAATAAAAATTTCAAAGGATTTAAAAAAATAGAAAACTCTTTCCCAAAAAAACCCTAGGGTTTTTGTTTTTAAAAAAAGGGGAAAGGGCTTTGGGGAATTTAGTTTTATTTGCAGATAATGTAAAAACCCCAGAAGATGATTGGGAAAAATTTAGGTAATTTTAAAAAGACAGGGACATTTTCCTGTATGTCTTGTCAACAATTTTTTCAGCTATAAACAAGGTTCAGAGAAATTTTCATCCAACCCAAAATATAAGATTAAAATTTAGAGGGGACTTTAAACCCGTGCAACCCCCCAAAGTGGTTTTATTTATTTAAAATGTCCATGGGGGAAAACCCCCAAAATTGGGTCAAACTACACGTAAAATGAAGATCAGGCTCAATGAACACAAGTCTAGTATTAGATGATTTACAGCTAGTGAAGGTGAGAGAGCTAATGATAAACAGGATAAAAAATAAAAGGGTAAATTTTGGGGAAACATCATTTTGGGAGACATTTTTGTCAAAAGGGAAGACTTAATATTAGTGATCTTAAGGGGGCAGATTGTAGAGCAAAAAGGAAAGGGCTGGGGTGAATTTCCAGACAAAAAAGGGCTTCTTTCAAAGGGAGGCTTTTTTGGGTATTTTCCCTTGACAACATTAAACCCTGTGGGGGAAAATGAAAGGGAAAGCAATTTCAATGTTTTTTTAAATGAATTTTTTTCTTATGTTTTTTTTATATTTGTTTACTTTAATTTTTAAATTTTGTTAGTTATAGTTATATTTTTATCGACATTTTTTAAAATGGAAAAGGCGAAAAAGGGAGCCGCTTTTTAGGAAGGGGCGGAAGCCCCGAAAACGGTGTGGTGTTTTAAAACAACCCCGAGAAAAGGGAAAAGGAGCCGCAAGTCAGAGAATGATCACGCTGTGAAAAGCTCAAAAGGGCAAAGTCTAAAGGATACTCCTTGCCCGGGGACGTTTGCTGAATGAACCGCAAAATGCAATAAACCTTTTTTTCTTTCTTTGTAGCTTAAAGAAGTTTCATGCATTTTTATGGCGTTTAAAGGTTGGGATAATTTTAAAAGAAAAAAGGGTTTTTTGTAATTAAAGGAAATGATTTTTCTATATATATTCAAGATATTAGGTGAAGTGAGGGGGAACCCCGAGAATTCACTCCAGCAAGTGGTTCGGATTAAAAATAAGAGGGGCCGGGATATAATTATCTAATAAAAATTAAAACCCGAACAACATTTTCCTTTTGACTTTAATTTGGGGTTTTGGGAAATTTTTAGTTCCCAAAAATTTAACAGAACTTTAAACCAAACTTTTTAAAATTCAGATTTGACTTTGAACTCGAACTTTTTTGGGTTCAAAAAATTTCCCCCTTTTTGTCCCTTTAAAAACCCCTGCACGGGGTTTTTAAACCCTCCCAAAATGGGTTTACAAATTTTTTCCCGGGGCCTCTATGGAAAAACCCAAAGCAGGCTCCCCCCTGCAAGGGGTTTTTTCCCCCGGGGCGTTTTTTTAAACCGCCAGTGGTCCGGGAAAAACATAAACTTTTTCATTCTTCCCACTCGGTTTTTGGGGGGGGGAAAAATAACATGTTATGTGGGAAGGGGGGGGGATTTTTCTCCACAAACCACGGAGAAAAGCCTTCCCCCGGCAGCCGTGTGCATGGCCCAAAAAACATTTCAAATACCCGGGCGGTATTTGCAAATGGCCGTGTGGGAAAGGCCCCTTAACAGCTTGGGAAATGGTTTGCTGTTTGGTTTATTTTTTTAAATTGTTCTTCACCGTTTTTTTTGGAACTCCTGTTTCATGGGATATGGGCCTCCCGGGGCCCCTCTTTTTTTTTTTTTTTCCGGTTTTGGGGGAAAAATTTTTTCTGGGGCAAAGACCTGAGGGGGGGTGGGATTTTAATACCGGTTTGGGGGAGCCCCCTGGGTTTGGGGTTTCCCTTTTCTTCCCCTTTTCCCTTCTTTAAGGAAAAGGGTGGTTCTACATTTTTTATCCTTTTTTTAAATGTTTTCCGGTTATTAAAACCCCCTTTTAAAACCCACCCTTTACGTTTTTTTGGTGTTTCTGTGCCGGGACGATCCCTTGCGAGAACCCGGTGGTGATTGGGCAGCAGGCTTTTCCCAAATTTCCTTGGGGGGGGAGATAAATTTCCCTTCCCCAGTTTAAAAAAAAAACCCCTTAACCGCCACATCAATGGTTTTATCGCGGGGGAAACTAAAGGGGTATGAAGAATAGTGAGCTCCCTCTTTTCCTCCCAAACAGAAAAACCCCCAATGAGATTGCGGGGGGTTCCGGGGGGTTTTTCATTGGGAACTAGGGGTCCCGACAAATGACCTCTGGGTTGTCTGTGAAGTAATCCCCGTCAGAACGCATTTTTTGGCGGAGCCTGACAGGAAAGACGGGCAGTTGGGATAATACCTGCCCGAAAGACATGCCCCCCTTCCCAAAATTTAATTTTACCTGGGGGTTATACCCCGTGACTTTAAAAAAACATTGGTATAGTAAACCCTTTTTAAACAAATGAAAAAAAAATAGTACAGTAAAACACTCTTTCCGCTGTACAAATTCCAAGCACCCCCCAAAAAAACTATTCCCAAAAAAAAAAGTTTCCCCCATATTTGTATCCCCCCACGTGCGTAACCCACCTAACCTTTTTTAAATCTGTATAAATCGTCCCTTTTAAATTTTTCCTTTCAATGACACAATAAAAAATGTTTTTGTTTAAAATGGCGGAATTGCAATTTTGTTTATTCCGCTGCACAGAAAATGGAATAAAGAGCAATCAAAAAGTCAAATAAATGCCAAAGTACCAAATGGGAAAATGTCATTTGTCCTGCAAAAAAGAAATCCTTTCAAAAAGCCCCCGACATGGGAAAAAAAAAAAAAGTTATGTTCAGAAGAGAATGTTTCATAAACATTGTTTTAACCCAAAAAAAAACAGGTTTTTTTTTAAAATGCTAAACAAAATATGAACCCCATAATGTTTCCAAAATTTAAATTTTAGGGGCAAATTTTTCAAAAAACAATAATTAATCGGCTTAGTCAGCTCCATATACAGAAAATTAAAAAAGTTATGGCTGTTAGACTATGACGACATAAAAACTTAATTTTTTTATAAACCCATTTCAATTGGGTAAAAGTAGCAAAACATAAAAAAACCATATAAAATTTATATCATTGTAATTGTACCGACCCACATAATAAAGTTATTATGTCAATTATACTGCACGGCGAATGCTGTAAAAATGAAACCTGAAGAACAATGGCAGAACTGCAAGTGTTTTTTTATTTTCATGGCCCTGAGATAAAATAAACTATGGAACACATGTGGGCCCAAAATGCACAATACCCCCCTAGGTGAGATCCTTTAGGGGTGTTGAATCCAAGATGGGGCAACTTCTGGAAGGTATCACCTGTTCTGATACTTTGGAGGCTTTGTAAAGGCAACATAACACCCACCAAAATCTGCTTTCCAAAAGCCACATAGCGCTCCCTCTCTTGTACGCCCTGTCATGTGCCGAAACAGCATTGTACACTCATATATAGGGTATTACTGAGCTTGGAAGAAATTGCGTAACAAATTTTGGGGGGTCTTTGTTTCCAAGATTCCTTGCAAAAATTTTACATTTTCATCTAAAACTGCATTTTATTGGAAAAAAAATGAAATGTGTTATTTTCATAGTTAGTACAGTTGAAAGAAAGAAGACACGTGTCCATCAAGTTCAACCAAGGGTGGGGGAAAAAGTGGGTGAAGGGGGCGCGACAAGGCCAGTAAACACAGCCTCACCACAGGTTAATGCCCTGGAACCCCCACGGCAAGAACCAATTTTGCTCCAGTTTGGGGACCCTATCTCTGACCCTAAAGCCTCCACCAGCCAGGGTCCAGAATTTTTACATAGCTAAGTACACATTAATGTTTTTTGTTTCAGGTAGGTTCTAAGCCTTTCTTGAAAATTCTACAGTTCCTGCTGTGACAAGCTCCTCAGGCAGGTTTTCCCAAAGATTCACAGTTTTTTTACAGGAAGAAGCTCTTTCCTCGGAATTGAATCCTTTTTTCCTATTAAAGGGATGTCCCCTGTTTTTGAGGGGGCTTCATTTGAAATAATTTTTTCCCCATTTTTTTTTAAGGGCCCATTTATATATTTTTAATTTTTAATCATGTCCCCCAAGCCTTTTCTAAAGGGACTAAATAAGTTCAATTCAAAACTTCCTCTAACAAGAGGGGCTCCATTCCCCTTATAATTTTGGGTTGCTCGTTTTTGTACCTTTAGCCCCTTTACTCTCTTCTATAAAATGGGGACCAGAACTGAACAGCATTTCTAAGTGAGGACGCACCAATCTTTGAAAGCGTAAATTCACCCTTGTCCCCGGCCCATCCCTCTTTAATACCCCAATTTTTTATTTCCCCAAAGGGTAGTGATTGCATTGCATGTGTCTGTTTCTATGCTTCAAAAAACGCCAGATCTTTTCAAAAAGCGATTCTCCAAGTTTTTGCCCCCCTAGGACAATGACCCTGTAGTTTATTTCCCCCATTGCAAAACCTTAATTTATCCACTTTGAACCCCTTTTGCCAAGGGGATGCCCAAGCACTCAGTGTGTCCGGTCTGTTTACTTTTATGAGACTTCCATAGATTGCACTCCCTGCATAGCCTGGTGTCATCTGCAAAAATCGAAACGTTGCTATTGCCCTTCCCCATATCATTAATAAAATTTTGTTAATATGTTAATAAAACATTAAATAAGAGAGGACCCAATACTGACCCGCGGCACACCACTCCAACCGGGGGAAATCAGAGTCGATCCAGCAGCCAGTTTTTAATCCAATTACACACTGTTATTTCTAACCCAATGGATGCTAATTTACCTAACAACCGCTTATGGACAGTGTCAAATGCCTTTGCAAAGTCTAATGTTAAAAAAAAATTTTGAAAACTGGGGGATGATTATCCTACACCCCCGGGTTTTTTCCCTTTAAAGGGGTGTAGTTTTCCCAAATGAGATCTTTTTTGGTGTTTATTAAGTTTGAGCATTAGGTGTCCGCAAACCGTAATTTTGGGGCCTAAAAAAATAGCCTAAAAAAAATGGACCCCCAAAACCAGTAGGTGCTTCTCTTATTCTGAGATTCTGAGGCTTGTAATTGAGTCAAGTAGCTCTCTAGGGCCCCATATGGGATATCTGTAAAAATGGAAGAATCAGAGGCATCATTATTGAGTTGCATTTTTCTGTTACCATTTACTATTTTCCAGTAAATAATGGATACAAATTAAAAATCTGCAAAAAAAGGGAAATTTTTAAATTTCACCTCTTCTTTGCTTTAATTTCTGTGAAAAACCAAAAAGGTTAACAAATTCCCAAAGCATTGTTTTGAATCCCCTGAGGGGTGCGTTTCTTAGATGGCATTTAGGGGGAGTCTAAATAGAGGCCCCTCAAGTCATGTCAGAACGGGCTGGCCCAAAAAAAAAATTTCGTGTTGAAAATTTTAAAAAAAAAATGTAATAGCCCTCTAATGTCCTAAAAAAATAAAAGCTTATTTAAAAAATTATGCCAACATAAAGTAGACATATGATAAATGTTCATTATTTACAATTTTGCTGGGTATGACTATTACACGCAGACATTTTTGAACTTTGAAAATGTCAAATGTTTCCAAATTTTCACAATAGTTTTCACAAATAAACAAGGATTGTTTCGACCAAAATAAACAGCTAACTTAAAGTACAATGTGTCACGAGAAAACATTTTCAAAATCACTGAATGGTTTAAAACCCTTTAAAAAAGTTATTCCCGGGTAAAGTGACACATAAAGTTTTTAAAAAAAAAGGGCTTCACCCAAAGTCCAAAGCGGTTTATACTTGGGGTTTAAATATTTTTGTTATCTTTTTTATTTAAATTTTTTTTTTTTTCTTGATCTGGTTTTCTTCCTTTTGGTCATATCAGGATGGGCGAATTGATTTTAACGAAGTGGAATTCTTAGAATTTAGGAAAATTTGGTTTGGAAAAAAGTGAACTTTTGGGGATTTGCGGGGGAACGAAGTGTGCTTTTTATTTTTAAAATGCTGCGAGTATAGGGTTACATGGGGAAAGAATTGGGAGGAAAAAGGGATTTGCCGCATGAATGTGCAGGATGAAGCCAATCAGAGACCCGGGAGGGGTTTTGTGCGTCACCGCACTATTTAAGTCCAGGGGCTACGTGGGGGTTCATTCCCCTCTCCTGTATGATTAGGGAAAAATCTGCCACGGCTGCTTTGGTAGCTGATACTAAAGAAAATATTTTTAAAAACAGCAATTTTTGGGGGGTGTTCGCTTTTCAGGGCTTCTCTTAACGTTCTATTCCTGATTTTGTGGGGTATTGGTTCTGAAGTCCTGTGTGTGTCCAGTGCAGCTGCATATAATTTTAATGCAATCTGCTCACAGCACATTGACTATCAAGGGTTATCTAAGCCTGTTTGTTGTATTCATTTAAGAAAACAGCGTTTTTACAATACAAATACCATTCATTTTTGGCTTGCTCATATTCTTTGGCACAAGTTTTACATCCAGGGGTTAATTAAGCGTTGTTCTGCTGCTGTTGGTGACTAAAAGAAAAACGTTTATTTCACCGCAAAAAATAAATTTTTACTGTAGCATAATTCACAAGAAAAGTATTAATTACAAGTTTTCCTCTTGTTGTGTAGCGTAAAATACACGCCATTGTAACAGACTACAAAGCTCGAGTTTCTTGGTTGCTCAAGTTTTTTGCGCAATTTACATCCAGGAGTTAATTTAGCTTAGTCTGCTGCTGTGGTGACTAAAAAAACCATTCTTTTCACCGCATTAAAAGACATTTTTCCTGTAGCATAATTCACAAAGCGAAGGTTTAATTACTAATTTTTCTCTTTGTACAGGGGTATAAAATACACACCATTGTAACACGTACTAACGCTGGTCGTTTTTGGCTGCTCAATTCTTTTGCGCAATTTACATCCACGGGGTTAATTAAGCGTTGTTTGCTGTTGTGATGACTAAAATAAACCGTTCTTTTTCACGCAAAAAATACATTTTTCCATGTAGCTATTAATTCACAAGCGAAGGTTTTTACAATATTTTCCTTGTTGTGTAGTGTAAATACCACCATTGTAACACACTACAAACGCTGGTAGTTTGTTAGGTGCTGTCAATTCTTTTTGCGCAAATTTACATCCAAGGGTCTCATTTAGCGTTGTTTGCTGATGTGGGTGACTTAAAATAAAACCGTCCCTTTTTCACCGCCAAAATCCATTTTTCCTGATAGAATAATTCACAAGTTGAAGGTTAATACAAAAATTTGTCTCTTGTTGGTTAGGTTAAAAACACGCCATTGTAACACGCTACAAAGCTGTGAGTTTTTTGGTTGCTCAATTCTTTTGCGCAATTTTCATCCAGGGGTTATTAAGGCGTTGTTATGCTGTTGTGGTGACTAAAATAACCCGTCTTTTCACCGCCAAAAAAGACATTTTGCCTGTAGCATAATCCCAAGCGAAGGTTAATTAAAGTTTTTCTCTTGTTGTGTAGCGTAAAATACTCGCCTGTTGTAACGAGGCTACAAAGTGGTAGTTTTTGGCTCTGCTCAAATTCTTTTGGCGCAATTTACATCCGTAAGTGTTTTTCTGCAAGTTGTACTCAGTGAAAAGAAACTTTGTTTTTCACCGCCACAGAAGAAATTCTGTAGATTATTCATATCCGACGGTTAATTAAGCTCTGTTTTGTGACTTTTTATATTCAGTAAAATACACAGAGATTTTAAAGGCACATTCAAGGTCAATTTTATTCTGCCAATTTGTGGAGCGCAATTTATATCAAGGGTTACTCAAGCTCTTAGTGGGTTATTTGGAGGTCAAATAAAGGGTGTGTATTTAATCATATACAGATATCTATCTTCAAACAGTGTCTGTTACATTATAGAACCAAAACAGTATGTACAGACAGAGAGGTTGGCAGGCTCTTCACCTGACAAGGGCAGAGGCACAAACATTCCTGGAGGCAGCCAGGTCGCAGACAGCAATGGGGGACGTCGCCAGCAGGGGTCACTCGGTGAGGCAAACTGCCGCTAGTCATCTAGCGGCGTGTGTTGTTCAGGCACCTAATGTTCTTGATTGGTTGACTAGGTCATCCACCTTCCTCCCAGATGAATCTGACAAGAGTCGGTGGGGAACGTCAGACACAACCTTAGTGGCATGGCTTGGGAGCGGGGTCAGCAGGGCTCCACCTGTCCTTAACCGCCTATGTCCCTCGGTTCCCTCAGCCAGAGATCTACTATGTGGTTGGGTCAAGTGCCACATATAGCGAGGGATGAACTATTTGAGTGAGGGCAGTCAGCAGTACTTGGCAGCGAAGAAATGGGGCCATATCCCCTGCTTCTTGTGTAGGCGGGCAAAGTATTAGGGAAAACAACACATGGGGTGGGGGGGGGGATGTGGAGAGTGGCATGGGAGGTCATGTTGTGAGGGGTCAGGCCTCTGCATACCAAGACGATGTTGAGGTACCAGGCAGTGACGATGAAACACAAAAATAGATGTATAGATGTAGCCGACCGCAATATTGGAGCCGGTTTGAGGCAAGGGCTTCATTCATCGTCAGGAGAAGGAGGGCGTCAGCTTTGCGCGGTCAGGAGCGGGCAGCAGCAAGTGGGTTGTGTGCGCCGTGAGTCAGCAGGACAGCAGCAGTTTTGACGTCGGGAGAGCCCAAGCGGCACCACGGGTAAAAAACCCGCTTTGCAGGTCCAAGAAAGCAGCGGACAGGGGCTCAGAAAGGCGCGGCGGCAGTAGTCACTCAGTGCGGAGCGTTGGCGGTAAAAATCAGCTACTCGGCGGTTGTGGCAGATTCTTTGCTAAGACTCCAGAGGAGGATATAGGTATATGATAGAATCTGTGTGGCCGAAAGTGAGCGTGGCCAGGGACGCTTACGTTGGCACCACGGCCCTTGTTAAACACATGCAGCAGTCACCTATCTAGTGGCCTGGGAAGAAACGTGTGGCTCAGAGTGTGGTGGTCCATCCAGGCCGTCGCAGCAAACAGCAGCAGCAGCACCCAGCTGGCACCGCATGCCATTGCAGCCAGTCAAGGCTCCACCACTTGCGGAAGGGAGCTGTTTCTCTTTGACATCTTCTCCCGGTCCAGGATGTTCTGCTCCTCGCTACTCATGGTGCCAGCAGTCGTTCAGCGATTAGTCGATAGCAAAGAGGACAACATATGGGTCCAAACCATGCCTAAGGTGCAGAAGCTGACCGTGCTCCTGTCCAAGTTGTTGTGTACTGCAGTCTCCCTTTTCCAATGGTGGACTCTGCACCATTCTGAGAAACTAAGCTGTGCCGAGCCGAGATGGTGAGTTCCAATCGTGTAATTACTTTTCCCAAAAAGGCAGTACTGCACTTCATAAATATGTAGAACAGAAGGTGGGCAGTCCTTTGAGCTTATCGGTTTGTTACAAGGTGCCTCGGGGCAGCGCGGACGGTCTGGAGCTGTAACTAACGGTTCAGAGCCAGTAATGTCTTTACGCCCACCGGCGTGGATGTGCCCTTCCTAGCCCAGGCACACAACAATTGCGACAGGAGACGCCGCTTTCTCCTCCACATTGTCAAACTGCGGCTCCTGCGTCAATGTGCAGCTCTCCTCCTCCACCAACACACCACCATCTCAGCCTCACAAGTACTGCTCCCTCATACCACATGTGTAGGGCACACAGCGGTGTCACGCAGTTCTACACTAGCTTGCCTCGGAGACGAAGTCACACAGGGGAGGAACTGCTCCGCTCATGCACCAAGAAATCGATGTGTGGCTTGCAAATCGGAACCATGGGTGGACGACAATGGGAGTAACATGGTGTCCGACATGCACCGAGTAGGGATGGTCCTGCACCCTGCATGCGCATGTGTTCAATCTGTTGTGAAAAGGTTCCTGAGTCTTCCACGATCTTCAGAAGATTATGAACATGGACCAGGAAACTTTGCATGCACTTCATCTCATTCCTACAAAGCAGGAACCACCTCTCGAGTTGCCGTGCGGCAGAACGGGCCTCCCCAACACACTCTGATATGAGATGTTTCCACCCGTGGGAATTCCAGCCTGCACATGTGGGACCAACTGTATGAACAGAGAAAGGCCTTAACGATTTTTGATGATCCAGGTGGAAGGGGTACTCCCCTGGTAACTTTGATGTCAGCCAGTGGCAGCTCGATGCGTGGACACCTGCGTTTGTTGAGCCATTCGAGGAGGGGACGTTATTTGTCAGTCGCCAGGACTACGGGGATGAATAACTTCATGGTCACTGCTTCATGTCTGGAAAATGATGCTGAAAAATCTGTGCTGGGCAGGGGGACTGGAGACGTGTGCAAAACTGCATCTTGCGGCCACATGAGTCCGGGGTCGAGGGATGAAATGAAGGAGGAGGAGGACATTGGAGCAGAAGCTTGTCTGGTGAATGAGTGGAATTTTCTACCCAGGTGACAAGAGAGGAGGAGCAGGAGCAGCTGGAGGAGGTATAATGCGAAGATGAGAAGTCGAGGCAGAAGGACCCGCAAGCACCGTGGCAGTATACAGTGGTGATGATGGAGGCAGGAGCCCCTCCGCGTCACTTGTGCAGATGGCCACAGGAATGCTGATTTTACATGGCTAGTGACCGGAATAGTCAGCATCGGGAGAGGATGACTTCTGGTCTCCAACCTATTGACCCTCTCGCTAGGTCCCAAAATGGGCCTTTTTCCCAGCTACTATTGAGAGGGAGGACAAACTAAATAAATTAGGGAATCCTCCATAGTCAGTTGCCGCTGCCTATGTGCGGCATCGTCCCTCCTCTGACAAGTCTGACCGGGGGGTTCTTTAGCGCTCATGTACTACTGCCGCAGCTGCTGGGGGAAGGTGACAGCTGCTAGTGACAGCCGAATAGTCAGCATCCGGCAGAGGGATGACTTCTGGCTCTCCACCCTATTGGACCCTCGCTACCGGTCCCAAAAATGGGAGCCTTTTTCCAGCTTATTGAGCGGGAGGACAACTCAAATTAATATAGGGAAATCCTCATAGTCAGTTGGCCGCTGCCTATGTGAGGAATCGTCTATTTGACAGGTCTTGACCGGGGGGTTTCTTAAAGCGCTCCATGTACTACTGCCGCGGCTGTGGGGAACGGAATGGTGGTGGGGGGGTGGAGCAGTACCGCACCATCAGCTAAGCAACCTAAGATTGGAGTCATGATGAGCAGCTTCCTTACCCGCCTAGTGCGGAGCAGTCGCCAGCAGCCAGCAGCAGCAGGAACTGGAGCAGCCTGAACCAACATTGTGGTGGCCTACTTGGACAGCACTCTGCCACCCAGTTAGAAGATCCACTGATACTGGGCAGCCATACTGGATGTGTGGCCGCAAATTGCCGAGTTTGCAGTGAGGAAGCTGGTCTGCCCGGCAGTAGTGAGCACAGAGCAGTGTTCAGTGCGGCGGGGGCCATCGTTTCGCCAAGGAGAACCCGCTTGTCCACGGGAATGTGTAACAGACCTTTTAAAGAGAATCGGCGGGGATCGGCCAGGATTTACAAACCAATGCCTTAGGCGTCGATACATCAGCCATGACGCCTCCCCCCAAACTGTGAGAAATGATCTGGGCTCAAACTCCCTGCCTCAGCAACTATTCGGATCCCCCCACCACCTGATCCCACACATCTGTGACAGTTTCTCCTAAAACCTCTTTACCAGGGACTGGTATTGCCACCCCCCCCCCCTCTTTTCGTCCCATTTATGACCTCATGCGCTGCTCCCGTTGCGGTGCCGTACTCCCCCACTGTGTCATTGTGCCACCTCTGACCTCTGCTGTTGCCCCTCCGCCGTCCCCTCCACTCTCTGTCATTGTGCCACTCGTGGACTATCCGTTTTTGCCACCTCAGAATGTCATTGGCCACGTCGACCTCATGCTGCTGCCGTCCCCCTCCACTCCTGTCATTGTGCCACTCTGTTCCCTACTACTGTTTGCCCCCCCCCCAAATGTCATTGTGCCATGTCGCCCTATGCTGCGTTGTGGCTGTCCCCCGGCCCTACAACTCTGTCATTGGCCATGTCTATCTCATGTGCTGCTGGGCGGCTGCGGACCTACACACTGTGTTTGTGCCACTCGGGCTACGCGTTTTTGCCACCTCTAGAATGTCTTTGTGCCCTCTCTGCTCTTGTTTGCTGCTGGATGCGTCAACTCATATTTTCCCAAACTTTGAAAAGGAAAAAAGTGGAGATACTAGTGGGGGGGTTGGGTAGCGCGCCGCGGCAAAAATTTGCATGGCCACGCCACTTGACGGTATTCCCAACGCCCTTCAAAAACCCACACCTATCCACAAAGCATAACGGTTTTTGGGGGAAAAAAGCCAGGTAATGCCTTATAGCCAGGTAGTAGCCCTCCATAACCAGGTAGTCCCCCTTTAAGGGGGTAATGCCCCCTTGTACCCAAATTGCCCCTCTGTAGCAGGTAAGCAATTTTTGTTCCCGGGTAATCCCCCCTTTGTTAGCCGGTAGATCCCCCCCTTGTTTCCCAGGTAGTGCCCCCATTGTTTGAGTGTGCCCCCATTTTTTTGCCGGGTAGTCCCCCCATTGTTTGCCATAGTGCCCCCTTGTTGGCCAGTGATGCCCCCTTGATTAAGGTAGTGCCCCCCTGTTGCAGGTAGTCCCCCCTTTGTTTGCCATTTTGCCCACTCTGTAGCCAGGTATCCCCCCTTTGTTCCCAGGAGTGCCCCATTGTTACCCAGGTAGTGCCCCATTGTTCCAGGTGGGCCCCCCCTTTAGATCGGTAGTGCCCCCCTTTAGACCCGGGGTAGGCCCCCATTTAGCCAGGTAGTGCCTCCTTTAGTAGCCAGGTATGCCTCCATTGTTGCCAGGTTGTGCCCCCATTGTTGGCATGTAGTGCCCCCCCCCCATTGTAGCCAGGTAGTCCCCTCTCTGTTGGGGTAGTCCCCCCTTGTTGCCGGGTATCCCCCCTCTGTTGCCAGGTATTCCCCCCATTGAGTAGGTAGCCCCCCCCATTGTAGCCAGGAGACCCCCTTTTTTAGCCGGGGTGCCCCCCCTTTGTAGCCAACAGGCCCCCTAAAAAAAAAATAATAAAAATCCACTTACCACCCGGCTTGCAGAGCGGCCCGCTCCGCCGATCTCCTCAGCGTCACAGGGGGAAAGGGTGCGCCGCCGTACTTCCTCTGTGACCTTTAATGTGTGTACGGCGCACATGGGCCCCGGCCTACAGGGGAGGAGGCGGAGGGGGACCCCCTGCCTCCCCCCTGCTCAACGAGTTCGGGCGGGTGAAGGGGGGGCAGCGCCCGCTTCACCCGCCTGTGGGAACGGACCGGGGGCGCCAGAGTGCGCCAGCGCTTTCTCGGCGCCGCGGCATTTAAAGGAGGAATCCAACTCCCCCGGGGGGGGGGGGGGGGACCCCCAAAAAGGGGACACCCCCCCCGCCAAAAAAAGGGGAGTTGGCTTTTATGCGTAACTCCCCACTGTGTATTGTGCCACTCTTTTGCCTACCCTGTTTTTGCCACCCCAAAACATTGGCCCTGCTGCCTCATGCTGCTGTGGGCTGCCCTCACCTCCACACTCTGTCATGTGTTGCCACCTGAGCCTCGCTTGTTTTTTTCCAGCTGTTGTGCCCTGACTTTATAGGCTATATTCCCCCTTTTTTTTTTTGGCATTTTGCCCTCTTAATGCAGGGAAATTTTTTTTAGTAAGTGATTCTAAAAGCGGTGGCGTCATGTGGTATCATACTAAAACACAACATGTATGAAGACCAAAACCCAACTACTCCATATTTAAGATAACACAACGTTTTCCCGCACCCTGCAGGCTCTGTGCAGCCTGGAAATAGCTGTTTTTAACATGATTCGTCCCGAAGTAATTCGGACCAAATTTATTTTTGTCGGGAAATTCGGCGAAGTGACCGAACCGAATTTTTGAGAAATTCGCCCATCTTTATTCATATCCCATATAGCCTTTATCCAGGAAAAACACTTCAATGCCACGGCTCTTTTAATTTCGCTAGGGCTTTTTACTCCACAGTCTATTCTGCAAGTAACAACTGGAAAAAAACAGAGGTAGCCATTTTACTTTCAAATACATGTCCTTTTTTATGTAGACACTATGGGCCAATTTGTTATTTTACAAGGGTCTCTATGTGGGAAGCAATTACTTTATATAATCTATATGCCCCAAACTCTTCTTAAATTCATTTTCTTTCTAGGGTGTTGAATAAGATATCCAAATCTCTGCCAGGTGCCTTCCTAGTTGGAGGTGTTTTCAATTAGGTCTTTTCACAAAACTCTGGCATTCCTTGCATGGTACACCCCCTTAAAGAACACAGCTTAATGAGACCCTGTCACATAGGTTATCCCCCCCGGGCGGAGGACAGCACCTGCTGTGCCCTTATTCTGTAAGATGCTGTAGGTTTCGTGTATTTAATGCTCAAATCTGCAGTTTTCAGCCAGAAGAGTCATTCGAAGAGTCATTCAAAGAGTCAGTTTTTTTCAAACCCCACCCACCTGAGACTAGCCCTGCTCACTTCAACTGATAAATCTATTACTTTGAATAGGTATAAACATGTGAATAACTGTCAGTGGGCGGAGCTAGCCTTTGGTGGGCAGGGCTAACACCTACTCATGAATAAGATTTGAGCATTAAATGCTCTAAAACGACAGCATCTTACAGAATAAGGGGCACAGTGCTGGGAACAGCATGTCTGACACTAGCTTGTGCTGCCTTCAGCAAGGGGGGGCATAAACTATGTGAAAGGGTCCCTTTAAGGCATCTATGGACTTATGTATGTTAATACTTAAGCATGGTTTATATGATTTGTGGAGGATTAATCATCCTACTGACAAATCCTATACCTTCTACTCAGCCCCCCACAAAACTCATACTCGTATAGACTACTTCTATGGTAATTTCCCTGCTTTACGTATGCTCTCAGAGTATCATTAAACCTTGTTCAGGACATATTTAGTCAATTTCCACCTTTTTTTACTTAAAACAATGGTCAGTGTCGGTCTCCACTCTTTAATAAGTGCACAAAGCGGTCTTTAGAGGTAACTGCATTGCAATGGAAGCCAGATTGAAAAAAAGACGTTGAAGAGCAAAATATGCTTCTCCATAATCGCCTCCAGAAATTAGAATACAAAATGTTTAATAGACCGTCCTTGCTACTCTTCATTTCCTTGTTGAGGTATGATCTCACCTTAAAGACTTGGCTACAAAAAGAGTCAAAAACTTACTGGTGTACTCTGTTGAAAACGATCCTTAATAGGGCCGAAACGTATTTTAAGTAGAATCCATTATTATGCAATTGTATTCCAAAGTGCAACATGAACTGTGAAGCCAGAAAAGTTTCATATTTTTTAATAATTGTTAACAGAATAATAAAGTCTTGTAAATTCACTCATGAGTATTTCAATCAATAGTCCCGCCTATTCTGCTTTAATTAATATCTACAGGTGGTACACTTCATTTTGATCTGAGGGTTACTGCAGATACTTTACATGCTTACTTCTTTAAACTATGCTCTCTGCCCCAGAGTATCCAGATTCCACAGTTGATATGAAAACTTTCTTGACTACTGCTCACTTCTTCATCTTTCGGGTGAGGCCATTGCCTCATTAAATGCTCCTATCGAGATGGGGCTGGGGGTGATTAGGGATCTGCCAAATTGAAAAGCATCAGAACATGATGGTCTCTCTTATTTATATTACAAGGCATTACATACTCTACCAATTAAATGTTTTATGCCGCGATTAGCGCAAATCGTGGCACATAGCATATCATTAGAGCGTATGTAATGCCCCTATTGAAGCACATCGCGCACATAGTGCAAAGCTTATCATTACAAGTATATGCGTCTAACACATACTGTACTTGTAAAATGTGAAATGCGCCTAACACATATACACTTGTAATGATGTGCTATTCGCCTCAATAGGCACATTTCCTTATGGAGAGGAACAGCGCAACATTTTTAGGCGCATTACAATGTGTCGGTCCCGGCATATAATGCGCTTAGTTTTGGTGTACAACAGTTCATTTACATCCAAAATATGGTGTCAAAAGTGGTTTTTGCGCAATATAAACTAAACAACTGGCATTGGGAAATGTCGCCCAAAGAGTTCAAATGATCCCTTTTCACAGATGACATCCTGCTGTCACTGAACCATCTTAGCACTACTCTCCGTAGCTTGCATGCTCTGTTGGATGAATTTCGGAAGCTTTCTGGCTATAAGGTCAGTAAGTCCAAAACTGAAGCACTACCACTTAGGGCCATATGTATGAAAACTGTGTAGGTCTAAAACTCACTTTGCTGCACATATCAATCAATCAGAGTGCCCCTTTCATTTCATATAGTGCTCTGGAAAAATGAGAGGGGCACTCTGATTGGTTGTTATGGGCAACAAAGTGAATTTTAGACCTAGATAGTTTTAATACATGTGGCCCTTAATGTTAACCCCTGCCTACTCACTTCTCTCTGGGCTAATTTTAACTATAAATGGCAGATTTTCTCCCTGATTTACCTGGGGGTTAATTTAACACCAACATATCGGTCCTTGTATAAGGCAGATTTCCCACCTTCTGCTTAAAGCTAGTATCACGGGTCCTTTTGTCTCGCCCTGGTTAAAACATTACATAATCTATTCAGGTTTGCAGACACTGCACACTTTTGAACTTGGGATTTAATACATTTTGCGAAACTCCAAAGTAAGTTTTATCTTTCCCCTAGTGTGCAATTCTCTGACCTACAAATTAAACACCTCATGCAATCACTCACAGGAGGAACTAGTCTCTCCGTACCTACCCTTTTTGAACAACTCTGTAAGTCTGCCGGGACATCCAGAGGCTTAATATCTGCTATCTACACTATTCTAAATGATCCCTCACCGGAAACTGACCATTATCATCTGTATATGTCCAAATGGAAGGCATCCTAGCTAGGAAATTTCCATATCATACATGGCAAATCATTTGGAATAGGGCTGCTAAGACTACGATTTGCTCTAACTATAGGGAAAACCAATATAAGATTATAAAGTTCTGGTACCACACCCCTGAGTTACTTTATGAGCTTAACCTCAGTCTTTCTGGGGAGTGTTGGAGATGGGGTCACCTTCCAGGATCTCTTACCCATAATTTTTGGGATTGCCCCCTCATACAGCCTTTTTGATCCCTAGTAAGTGAGGTTTTGCTTAAAGTTTTTCACCATCGGATTCCTTTGGATCCCTTAGTTTTTCTTCTGAATGCATCTCCTAGGGATTTGCATAAGAAGGCCTCCAAACACTTTCTGCATATCCATACACCAGCAAAATGTCTCATAGTATCTTTCTGGAAACAGAGAGTACCACCAGACCTGAATGACCTCTACACAAGAGCAAAGGAGGTTCGGCGCATGGAGCAGATGACCGCTTATTTGAATAATACCATTAAGCATTTTGGGGAGGTCTGGGATCCATGGGATTCTTATTGGCTTCCTTTGACTTCCTTCGTTCTCCCTTCTTTGTGTGTCTCATCCTGTGAGGATGTCCCCCGCCTTTTTTAATTTTTTTGTCTCTCGTCTCCTTTTTTCTTCTTCGCTTAACTGTTTCGTCATTGTTCAATAATGGATGGATTTCTTTATTTTATTAGTATGGAGGAATGTCGTATTGTTATCTATTTCACGGTGACTTGCGTATTTTATGCATTTTATGCTCTGGATGTTATTGTGGAAGAATTTCATGTTATTATTTACTCTATGACCATTTGTACACTTTATGCTTTTTATGTTTTGTATGCTTTACATGTTATTATTTAAAAAAAACCTTAATAAAAATACAGTTATTAAAAAACTTGACTTATTAATAAACTCAGACCATTTTAAAAAAATAATAAAAAAAAATATTTGCATACTTTTCACTATCTCTCAACTGAATAAACCAAATGTGTTGGGTTGGGGTAGAACTTTTGCTGTAGCAAACCTAATGGCTACTTTAAGATGCATATTGCAAGTTCTCCCACCAGTCCGGTTACTAAGTTATCTGAGACGTAATATTTGTACATTAAATTAATAGATGTATATAATAAAGATAGTGTGCCTCATTTATAAAAACTGTCTAGCAGTAAGACTGTTTGTTGTCCATAGCAATCAATCAGAAATGAAAGCTGAGTTCTGATTGGTCGCTATTGACAGCAAAGTCTTAACTGTTTAGACAGTTTTGATAAATGAGGCCTACTGTTTTTAATGAAGAGTATACACTTACCATGCTTCAGAGAATGAGCAAGAACCATCTAATTACCACAATGATATACTGTATAAATATCAAATATATACATCAGGGCAGCACTCACTTTAAATAAGCAGGTTAAGTGAGTGCTGGTTGCTGGGCTTTTAAGTCCACAGTATCATAAATAAAAGTATCATCTGCACTCCATAGATTAGGTGCAAATTGGTTGTTTTTCTTGCACAAACATGTTCAAGTTCCAAATAAGGATCACATTTGAAAGTGACATATAAATGTGTGGTGTTTCGGTCATGTGACATCACTCATACTTGCCACTGTGGAATAATAACAAAAAAGTGACTGTGAGTTACAATATAGACATGAGAAAGCATATACATGATATACAGAATTTACAGGGATTATATAATTTAATACAAGAAATAATAACAAATTTAAAAATAAATACATAGGAAGAATTGAAATCCACACATTACATAAATGGTTAGAACCTAGACAGTATCAGCTGTGTGTATCTCTCAACATGGTGTGCGGTTAGGTAGAGATGTGTGAACCACAGGCAACCTCACAGGTAAAGTTGTCATATGGAGAATCAATGCCAAGAAATGTACTGTATGTGTGATCTATATACACTATAGAATAACAGGCACAATAGATTCTGTCTGTGTTAGATATAGTGCCCCTACATTTTAAATGTAATATGGCCAGGCATGGAGAAAGTAACATAAAAAAGCAACACAGAAGCAAACAAAAATAAAATGAAACATAACACCACTTATAGAACAAGGCTGCTGATGCCCTAGTATATTTCATTCCTTAGATATAGAGTAAACGCACCTCAAAAGTAAGGTAGCAAGGCTTGTGATAAATGACTGTAAGGCTATGTTCACACGGCTTATTTCAGAACGTATTTACATCGGATTGCCGATCGTAAATACATTCTGAAATCAGTTGAAAATCAGTTACAAATAAGTACCACTAAGTGTGGCACGTATTTGTAACTGATTTCCCGACGGATTCACCATCTCCAATCATTGAAGGTGGTGAATCCGTCCGTAAATAATTGACATGCACATTGTTTTTCCGTCTGGATTGCCGTCGTCAATCCGCGGCGGCAATCCGGCACGGAAATACGCGCCGTGTGAACGATGAGCCGTATTTTCTATTGAAATCAATAGAAAATGGGCTGTTACTTATTTCTGACTGATTTGCCGACGGATTGACGATCGTCAATCCGTCGGCAAATCCGCGGCGAAATAAGCCGTGTGAACGAGGCCTAACCGTGTGGTCAAGAAGCCATAGCCAGTGCTGCTATCACCGTTGTTTCTTTTTGATAATTAGATCAGAAACAATCCTATCCACCCTATTGTGATTTGGGAAGGGATCTTTTAATTTTAGAGGGATGACAGCTACTGTAGTGTAAAAGATTCTTCCTATCAGTAGGTTTGGTGAAAAGATCTGTACTTAGGTTACAGTCCTCAGTGTCAAGAAAGCTAAGCTGTTTGTGGTCATATTGGATGGTGAACTGTAACCCAGAGCAGATCAAATTAATCCATTTGAGAAAATGTAGAAAGGAATCTACATCTCCTTTCCATTTGTGGGCATAACATCTATCCTTAAATAGGAAGTAGTTCTCCTACAATATTATGATTAGTAGTTTGCTACAGAACCTTATTTCCTATGGAGTAAGTTTAGAAATTTCTAATAGTAACACATTGGCCCTAATTCCATCCTGGTATTCGATTGAAGTGTTAAAGCTACACGCACCAAACCAGGCCCGGACTGAGAACCTGCTCGACCGGGCAAAATCCCGGCGGGCCGCGCAGCCGGGACACCCTTGGGCCGCCCGTACGCATCTATTTGATTACGCTGGCACTGCTCACCTTATAGCAGCGCCGCCGCGGAGGGAAGTAGCTGCCGCGACGGGCCGCTAAAGCAGTTTATCGCGGACTGGTACTTGCTTGACATGTGGCCGCAGCACAACATGGCAGCCCCAGCTCGCATTTGATGCGGGCTGCGGCCACTACAGCGGGCCGCTGGCCACGCCCGCGACCACAGCTGATGGCTGCCACCTGCCGCACTTAACCGGAAATCTGCACCGCAGCCGCCAGCAGGTTAGTCACACTGATAGAGGCGAGCTGCGGCCTCTACAGAGGTCCGGCAGCCACCGCACAACAGCTGAGGGCTGCCGAAGTGAGCTGGGATGCTCCGGCAGCGGCCGGAGTTGCCAGCAAGTTAGCAGCAGACAGATATGAGCCTGGCTGTGGGCTGCGGCCACCATGGAGCGGCAGCCGTCCGCCGCTCCCACAACTGAAGGCCACAATGAGCCGGGATGCTCCGCAGCGGCCGTAGTTAGTCTACTTGTCCTGGGTGATGTGTCACAAGTCAGGAGGCGGGGCAGGAGGAGCAAGCAGGGAGGAGGGGACTGTGGAGGCCAGCTATCTCCCAGTGAACAATAGAGATGTTCGCTGGCTCCACCTCCCCAGTCCTCCAGTTCCAGCTCATTACCTGGGCGTAATATTGCTACATTTCCTGGCTAATTTACTGGCCCTACCTGGCTAATTACTGCCCTGCTGGCTAATTTAACTGCCCTACCTGGCTCATTAACTGTCATACCTGCTAAACTGCCCATACCTGGCTAATTACTGCCCATACCTGGCTATACGCATTACTGGCTAATAACTGCCCATACCTGGCTAAATTTCTGCCCATTTCCTGGCTAATAACTGCCTACCTGGCTTAACTCTCCATACTTGGCTATATACCCTACCTGGTATTACTGCCCATACCTGGCTATAATGCCATACCTGGCTATACTGCCTACTGGCTAATAACTGCCCATACCTGTAATGCTCATATACTTAACTGGCCCATACCTGGCTATAACTGCCATACTGGCTAATAACTGTCAACCTGGTAATACTGCCCTACCTGGCTAATTACTGCCCCTACCTGGATAATGCTCATACAGGCTTAACTGCCTAACCTGTATACTGCCCATACCTGGCTAATAACTGCCCCTAATTGGCTATTAACTGCTCTACCTGGCTAATAACTGCCCATACCTGGCTTTCGCCATACGCTAATACTGCCATACCTGGCTAATACGCCCATACCTGGGTAAACGCTCATACCTGGCTATTCAATGCTCTACCCGGCTCATACTGCCCATACTGGCTAATAACTGTCATACCTGGCTATATGCCCCATCAGGTACCTGGCTCATTACTGGCTAATACTGCCCATCCTGCATACTCATTACTGGTCCCTAACCTGGCTATACTGCCCTACTGGCTAATAATGCCCATACCTGGCTAATACTGCTCTACTGGGTAATAACTGCCATACCTGGCTAATAACTGCCATACCTGCCCAATAATGCTCATACCTGGCAAAAAACTCCATACCTGGCTAATAGCTCATAACTGCCATACCTGGCTAATAACTGCCCATACCTGGCTATAAAACTGCCATACCTGGCTAATAACTGCTCTACCTGGCTAATTTAACTGCCCATACCTGGCTAATAACTGCTCATACCTGGCTATAATGCCATACCTGGCTATAAAGCCCATACCTGGTAATAACTGCTCCATACCTGGCTAATAACTGCCCGTAACTGTCTAATAACTGGCCCATACCTGGCTAATAACTGCTCATACCTGGCTAATAACTGCCCATACCTGGCTATAAACTGCCTACTGCTATTACTGCCCCTGGCCCAATGGCTCATAACTGGCCCTACCTGGCTCATTACTCCCATACCTGGCTCATTACGCACACCTGGCTCATTACTGCCCCACTGGTCATTAACTGCCCATACCTGGCTCATTACTGCCCATACCTGGCTCATTACTGCCCCTGCATGGCTAATAACTGCCCTACCTGGCTCATTACTGGCCCTACCTGGCTAATAACTGCCCCTACCTGGCTCATTACTGCCCCTACCTGGCTCATTACTGGCCCTACCTGGCTAATAACTGCCCTTACCTGGCTCATTACTGGCCCTACCTGGCTAATAACTGCCCATACCTGGCTCATTACTGCACCTGCATGGCCCTATTACTGGGCCCTACCTGGTTCAATGACTGGCCATACCTGGCTAATAACTGCCCATTTCCTGGCTTTAAATGCCCCGCATGCTCACTGCCCTACCTGGCTCATTACTGCCCCTACCTGGCTAATAACTGCCCATACCTGGCTCATTACTGCCCCTGCATGGCTCATTACTGCCGCTACCTGGCTCATTACTGCCCTGCTGGCATCATTACGCCTACGGCTCATTTACTGCCCTACCTGGCTAATAACTGCCCCTACCTGGCTCATTACTGGCCCTACCTGGCTAATAACTGTCCATACCTGGCTCATTACTGCCCCTGCATGGCTCATTACTGGCCATCCTGTTCATTACGGCCCACCTGGCTAATAACTGCCCATACCTGGCTCATTATTGCCCCTGCATGGCTCATTACTGGCCCTACCTGGTTCATTACTGGCCCTACCTGGTTCATTACTGGCCCTACCTGGCTAATAACTGCCCATACCTGGCTAATAACTGCCCATACCTGGCTAATAACTGCTCATACCTGGCTAATAACTGCCCATACCTGGCTAATAACTGCTCATACCTGGCTAATAACTGCCCATACCTGGCTAATAACTGCTCATACCTGGCTAATAACTGCCCATACCTGGCTAATAACTGCCCATACCTGGCTAATAACTGCTCATACCTGGCTAATAACTGCCCTACCTGGCTAATAACTGCTCATAAACCCGGCTAATATACTGCCCATACCTGGCTTAATGCCCAACTGGCTATAACTGCTCATATCGGCTAAATTTAAAGCCCATACCTGGCTAATAACTGCTCAAACCTGGCTATTATACTGCCCATACATGGCTAATACTGCCCATACCTGCAATAACTGTCATTTCCTGCTAATAACTGCCCATACCTGGCTCATTACTGGCCCTACCTGGCTTATTACTGGCCCTGCATTGCTAATAACTTCCCTACCTGGCTCATTACTGCCCACACCTGGCTAATAACTGCCCTACCTGGCTCATTACTGCCCATACCTGGCTCATTACTGCCCATACCTGGCTCATTACTGCCCCTGCATGGCTAATAACTGCCCTACCTGGCTCATTACTGCCCCTGCATGGCTAATAACTGCCCTACCTGGCTCATTACTGGCCCTACCTGGCTAATAACTGCCCCTACCTGGCTCATTACTGCCCCTACCTGGCTCATTACTGGCCCTACCTGGCTAATAACTGCCCATACCTGGCTCATTACTGGCCCTACCTGGCTAATAACTGCCCCTACCTGGCTCATTACTGGCCCTACCTGGCTAATAACTGCCCATACCTGGCTCATTACTGGCCCTACCTGGCTAATAACTGCCCATACCTGGCTCATTACTGCCCCTGCATGGCTCATTACTGGCCCTACCTGGCTAATAACTGCCCATACCTGGCTCATTACTGCCCCTACCTGGCTCATTACTGCCCCTGCATGGCTCATTACTGCCCCTACCTGGCTCATTACTGCCCCTACCTGGCTCATTACTGCCCTTACCTGGCTCATTACTGCCCCTACCTGGCTCATTACTGGCCCTACCTGGCTAATAACTGCCCCTACCTGGCTCATTACTGGCCCTACCTGGCTAATAACTGTCCATACCTGGCTCATTACTGGCCCTACCTGGCTAATAACTGCCCATACCTGGCTCATTACTGCCCCTGCATGGCTCATTACTGGCCCTACCTGGCTCATTACTGGCCCTACCTGGCTAATAACTGCCCATACCTGGCTCATTACTGGCCCTACCTGGCTAATAACTGCCCATACCTGGCTCATTACTGCCCATACCTGGCTAATAACTGCTCATACCTGGCTAATAACTGCCCATACCTGGCTAATAACTGCTCATACCTGGCTAATAACTGCCCATACCTGGCTAATAACTGCTCATACCTGGCTAATAACTGCCCATACCTGGCTAATAACTGCCCAAACCTGGCTATATAACTGCCCATACCTGGCTAATAACTGCCAATACCTGGCTAATAACTGCCCATACCTGGCTAATAACTGCCTATACCTGGCTAATAACTGCTCATACCTGGCTAATAACTGCCCATACCTGGCTAATAACTGCTCATACCTGGCTAATAACTGCCCATACCTGGCTAATAACTGCCCATACCTGGCTAATAACTGCTCATACCTGGCTAATAACTGCCCATACCTGGCTAATAACTGCACATACCTGGCTAATAACTGCTCATACCTGGCTAATAACTGCTCATACCTGGCTAATAACTGCCCATACCTGGCTAATAACTGCCCAGACCTGGCTAATAACTCCTAATACCTGGCTAATAACTGCTCCTACCTGGCTTATAACTGCTCATACCTGGCTAATAACTGCCCATACCTGGCTAATAACTGCTCATACCTGGCTAATAACTGCTCATACTGCTATAAATGCCCTCCTGGCTAATAACTGCTCATACCTGGCTAATAACTGCTCATACCTGGCTAATAACTGCCCATACCTGGCTAATAACTGCCCATACCTGACTAATAACTGCTCATACCTGGCTAATAACTGCTCATACCTGGCTCATTACTGGCCCTACCTGGCTCATTACTGGCCCTGCATGGCTAATAACTGCGCTACCTGGCTCATTACTGCCCATACCTGGCTAATAACTGCCCATACCTGACTAATAACTGCTCATACCTGGCTCACTACTGCACTACTGGCTAATACTGGCCTTACCTGGCTAATAACTGTCCATTACCTGGCTATTACTGCCATTACCTGGCTAATTACTGCCCTAACTGGCTTAATAACTGCCATACCTGGCTCATTAAATGCCCTACAAATGGCTTAATAACTGCCCTACCTTGGCTCATTACTGGCCCTACTGCTCATTCTGTCAAATTAACTGGCTCATTACTCCCTGCATGGCTAATACTGCCCTACTTGTCATTTACTGCCTACCTGGCTATACTGCCCTACCTGGCTTCATTAACTGCCCTACCTGGCTAATAACTGCCCCTACCTTGCTCATTACTGGCCCTACCTTGCTCATTACTGGCCCTACCTGGCTAATAACTGCCCATACCTGGCTCATTATTGGCCCTACCTAGCTAATAACTGCCCATACCTGGCTCATTACTGCCCCTGCATGGCTCATTACTGGCCCTACCTGGCTCATTACTGCCCCTACCTGGCTAATAACTGCCCATACCTGGCTCATTACTGCCCCTGCATGGCTCATTACTGCCCCTGCATGGCTCATTACTGCCCCTACCTGGCTCATTACTGCCCCTACCTGGCTCATTACTGGCCCTACCTGGCTAATAACTGCCCCTACCTGGCTCATTACTGGCCCTACCTGGCTAATAACTGTCCATACCTGGCTCATTACTGGCCCTACCTGGCTAATAACTGCCCATACCTGGCTCATTACTGCCCCTGCATGGCTCATTACTGGCCCTACCTGGTTCATTACTGCATATACCTGGCTCATTACTGCCCATACCTGGCTCATTACTGGCCCTACCTGGCTAATAACTGCCCATACCTGGCTCATTACTGGCCCTACCTGGCTAATAACTGCTCATACCTGGCTAATAACTGCCCATACCTGGCTAATAACTGCTCATACCTGGCTAATAACTGCCCATACCTGGCTAATAACTGCTCATACCTGGCTAATAACTGCCCATACCTGGCTAATAACTGCTCATACCTGGCTAATAACTGCCCATACCTGGCTAATAACTGCCCATACCTGGCTAATAACTGCTCATACCTGGCTAATAACTGCCCATACCTGGCTAATAACTGCTCATACCTGGCTAATAACTGCTCATACCTGGCTAATAACTGCCCATACCTGGCTAATAACTGCTCATACCTGGCTAATAACTGCCCATACCTGGCTAATAACTGCACATACCTGGCTAATAACTGCTCTACTTGGGTAATTAACTGCTCTACCCCTGGCTAATAACTGGCCCGTACCTGGCTAATAACTGCTCATACCTGGCTAATAACTGCTCATACCTGGCTAATAACTGCCCATACCTGGCTAATAACTGCTCATACCTGGCTAATAACTGCCCATACCTGGCTAATAACTGCCCATACCTGGCTAATAACTGCCCATACCTGGCTAATAACTGCCCATACCTGGCTAATAACTGCCCATACCTGGCTAATAACTGCCCATACCTGGCTAATAACTGCTCATACCTGGCTAATAACTGCCCATACCTGGCTAATAACTGCTCATACCTGGCTAATAACTGCCCATACCTGGCTAATAACTGCCCATACCTGGCTAATAACTGCTCATACCTGGCTCATTACTGGCCCTACCTGGCTCATTACTGGCCCTGCATGGCTAATAACTGCCCTACCTGGCTCATTACTGCCCATACCTGGCTAATAACTGCCCTACCTGGCTCATTACTGCCCCTACCTGGCTCATTACTGGCCCTACCTGGCTAATAACTGCCCATACCTGGCTCATTACTGCCCATACCTGGCTCATTACTGGCCCTACCTGGCTAATAACTGCCCTACCTGGCTCATTACTGGCCCTACCTGGCTAATAACTGCCCATACCTGGCTCATTACTGCCCCTACCTGGCTCATTACTGGCCCTACCTGGCTCATTACTGCCCCTACCTGGCTCATTACTGGCCCTACCTGGCTAATAACTGCCCTACCTGGCTCATTACTGGCCCTACCTGGCTCATTACTGGCCCCACCACCTGGCTCATTACTGGCCCTGCATGGCTAATAACTGCCCTACCTGGCTCATTACTGGCCCTACCTGGCTAATAACTGCCCATACCTGGCTCATTACTGCCCCTGCATGGCTCATTACTGCCCATACCTGGCTCATTACTGCCCCTGGGAAATGCCATTAACCCGCCTATGATCTCTACTGCCCTTTCCTGGTTCATTACTGGGCCCTACCTGGCTATTAACTGCCCTGCATGGCTCATCTACCCCCCTGGCTATTAAATGGCCCTACCTGGCTAATACTGCCTGCCTCATTAAACTGCATACCTGGTAATAACTGCCCATACCTGGCTTTTAAAAACTGCTCATACCTGGCTTATAACTGCCCATCCTGGCTAATAACTGCTCATACCTGGCTAATAACTGCCCATACCTGGCTAATAACTGCTCATACCTGGCTAATAACTGCTCATACCTGGCTAATAACTGCCCAAACCTGGCTAATAACTGCCCATACCTGGCTAATAACTGCCCTACCTGGCTAATAACTGCTCATACCTGGCTAATAACTGCCCATACCTGGCTAATAACTGCCCATACCTGGCTAATAACTGCTCATACCTGGCTAATAACTGCCCATACCTGGCTAATAACTGCCCATACCTGGCTCATTACTGGCCCTACCTGGCTAATAACTGCCCATACCTGGCTCATTACTGCCCCTGCATGGCTCATTACTGGCCCTACCTGGTTCATTACTGGCCCTACCTGGCTATAACTCATACTGGCATCTCCACTGATTCATACTGCCCCTTCCTGGCTCATTACTGCCCCTACCTGCTAATAACTGGGGCCCATTACCTGGCTCATTACTGCCCCTGCATGGCTCATTACTGCCCCTACCTGGCTCATTACTGCCCCTTTATCTACTCTGGCTCATTTATCCTCGGTGCGCCTATGCTACCTGGCTTCTTTATGCCCTTACCTGGCTATTTACTGCCCTTACCTGGTCATTTACTGGCCCTCATATGGCTAATACTGCCCCTACTGGCTCATTCCTGGCCCTTACCTGGCTAATTTAAACTGTCCTACCTGGCATATACTGGCCCTACCCTGGGGCCCAATAACTGCTCATACCTGGCTCATTACTGCCCTGCCATGGCTCTTATGGACCTACCTGGTTCATTACTGGCTACCTATGGACTATAACTGCCCATACCTGGTCACTTTACTGCCACTGCATGGCTCATTACTGGCCTACCTGGTTTTAATTACCCGCCCATACTGGCTCTAAAAAACTGCCCTTACCTGGCTCCCATTACTGCCCCTGGCATGGCTCAATTTACTGGCCTACCTGGTCATTAACTGCCCATACCTGGCCATTTTCTTTCCATTACCTGGCTCATTTTTCTGACTACCTGTTTAATTAATTGCCCATCCTGGCTCATTACTGCGGGCCCGCAATGGGCTCATTACTCGGCCCTACTGGCTCATTACTGGCCTGCAATGGCTAATAAACTGCCCATAACCTGGCTAATTTGCTGACCTACTGGTCATTACTGACCCCTGCATGGTCATAATGGCCCTACCTGGCTCATTACTGGCCCTACCTGGCTAATAACTGCCCATACTTGGCTCATTACTGCCCATACCTGGATCATTTACGTTGGTCCTCACGTTATGGTCATTATTGGCCTATCAGGCTCATTTATGCCCATACTGGGTTTAATTACTGCGCACTCCTGAGACCTGCATCATTACTGGGGCCTCTGGTTAATTACTGGCCTGCTTCCGGTGGTTATTTTTCTGGCCTACTGGTTTATTAAATACTGGCCCTACCTGGTTAAGTACTGGCCCTACCTGGTTAATTACTGAGGACAGTCCTATCTACTGGCTAATTCATGGAGGCAGCCCTAGTTACCTGGCTAATTACTGAGGGCAGCCCTAGCTACCTGACTAATTACTGGGGGCAGCCCTAGCTACCTGACTAATTACTGGGGGCAGCCCTAGCTACCTGGCTAATTACTGGGGGAGCCTAGCTACTGTGCTATTTTTCTGGGGGAGCCTATCTATCTGGCTAGTTATGGGGCAGCACTTATCTACCTGGGGCTAATTACTGGGGGCAGCCCTAGCTACCTTGCTAATTACTGGGGGCAGCCTATCTACCCTGGCCAGTTACTAGGGGGCAGCCTATCTACCTGGCTAGTTACTGGGGGCAGCCCTATCTGCCTGGCTAGTTACTGGGGGCTTTCCTATCTACCTACCAAATTAATGAAGGAAGGCCCTGTCTACCTACCTAACTACTTGGGGCCGATGTAACTACCTTCCTAATGGGGGTCCTATACACCTATTAACTGTGGGGGACCATATATACCTACCTTATGAGGGGACCTTATAGACCTACCTATCTACAGAGAGGGTCTATATAGATATCTAATTGGGGACTATATACCTCCTAAATTTTTTCCTTTTTCTGTCTACTGAGGGGGACCTATTTACCCACTCAGGGGCTACCCTAATTGGGGATTATATACTCTTTACCTACCCGAATAAATCTTTAAGCTTACTGAGGGGGCTATTTACCTATATATCTACCTGCTTTGGGAGTTCTATATACTTACCTGCCTACTGAGGGAGTGGTGGGGGCGTGAATACCTACCTAATGGGGGTCTACCTATTTACATGCCACTTCTCTGACTTTTTTAATTTCTAATTTGTAGGCTCTAACATACCGTTTGGGGTACAATTATTAACTTTTGCTGTTTGGAGTACAATTACTGTGTGGGGCACCAAAGGAGGCACTTTTACTATTTGGGGCTCTATGGATGGGGAGTTTGTACATAGTTGGGAATTGATAGGAAAATGTTGGAAAAGAGAGGAGTCTAAGATGTATTTGTGGTAAATTCTACAGGGACGAGTAGTGACCGGGAGAAGAAGACATTGCATGCGGTGCTGGATGGAGAAAAAAAAGGGAAGCGAACAACTCATCAGGGAAGACATCATGGAGGTTTGGGCCAGATGGAAAAGAAAAGGAGAAGAGAACAACTCCCATCAGAGATGACGTCTCCTGTGAGTCCCTGCTGTCAGGGGTCATTTTACTTCTGTGTTGAATCAGTGCTGTATTCATGTGATGGTGACCTGACTACTGGGGATGTGATTGGTTGTAGGTTATGTTGGTGCTGATGTAGTGTCAGCGTGGGCTTGTCCCAGATTGTAAAGCAAGTGCACACCTGACTCTGTGATGAGGGGTTTCTCTGCATCACTATTGCTTTCTTGCTTGTGTGTAGGCTGCTTTCACATGGAGCGTTTTTTTGTGCGTTTTTTTTGTGTTTTTTGTGTAGAAATGTACAGCATTAACTACTCTACCTTTTTGCACAAAAACGCACCAAAAACACATAAAAAACGCACCAAAATGCTCTGTATATGCTTATAGTGTAGTTTATTTTAGAAAGTGGCGAGGTGCGAGAACAAGGGAAATTCTGTAAGCGGATATTGTATGTGGGCTGCTGGGGGCTTTGTGCCAGGGCTGATTTTTATTCCCAGTCCGGCCCTGCACCAAACAAAACCAATATGATACTGTCTGTCATAGTAAGATCAGACTTCATAATGGACAGGAAGTGGCCTGTGTGCTGGATGTATGACTTGGTGGTTCTTATGAATGGTGTGAGGATCTTTTCGAGGAACTGAGCTAAAGTAGAAAATATGGTATCTGTAGAGACAACTATCAGTCTACCTGGGGGTTTGTCAAGATGTTTGTGTACTTTGGGTAGTAAATAGAAGACTGGTGTAAGTGGGTATTCAGCTAGGAAAAAATGCATGTGGCTTTATGGATGTCCCCTTGGTCAGGATACATCAATGAGGGACCGTGTCCTCCTTTTCATACTGAATATTGGATCGTGGTTAAGGGGTGTGTGTTATTGTCTGCTAATTGTCTTTGTATTTCCTCCATATAGTTGGACTTATTCATAACTACCTCTCCTCCCATGTCAAACGGTTTAATGACTAACTGCAATTCAGATTAGAAAATCATTGAATATCGGATGCAACAAAAAGACTACTTAGCTCCCTGCAAAGCAAAATTAAAGTACTAAAAAGTAACTTTTAATTATTTCTCACATATAAACCCCCGAAAAAGACATATATATATACACAACTAAAACCACATTATTTCTAAATAACACCAATAGTAATTTAATCAGCAATTGTGTGTTTAGACTCACTTGACCAAGTTCTTGACCAATAGACACAAAAATTTGTCCTAAATAGTCACGATAGATGGTATGCAATCTGGACAGAGGTATCTAATAGGGGGATACCTAGTCAATCCCTCTTCAACCCTACCTAGCCAACAGGGACCCCACCCCGACAAGGGCGACCCTACCCTATTGAGGCTAACCCTACACACCGACTAGATACTGAAAAAGAGATGGACTTGGTATCTAAAACAGGTATACTCAATCTGTTCAGACTGACGCTTTTCCTCACGTTAGATGATGGTTCATCAATGGAACAGAAAAAATATATATTAAGACTGAAGTTACCCAAAAAGAGATATATGGTGAAATATGGGAGCTACAGATAAAACTGTTGTCACTAAATAGTGATCAGCATCCAAACAATGTGGCCCGCAGTCCTCTCAAAGATAATGGATACGACTGATGGAATAACCTAACACTGCTGTCTTAAGTTCCCAGAGTTCAAAAGCGTGTGTTGACGGGCTTGGCACTTCCCGCTGACACCAAATGATGATGTATGATGTAAACAAAAAGCATGTGGAAATCCAAGGCATAAACAAATATACAAAGTCCTGATAATGATCTATATAGTTAGAATAAAAACACTTTATTTACATTTAGATTGCATGTTGTTAATACCTTAATTTGGGATGTATCCAATGAAGAACTGGTTAAGCTACCACCGCAGTATCCCACAGATCTCAGAGAACGCAAGTGAACCTTCAAATACACAGGTGGAGACTCCCTGCCCTTCCATCGCCGAGATAGACCAAACTCAAGATGACGTATAAACTCAGTCGCTTGATCAGTCTACTCACGGTCACATGGTAGGCCTAGCAACAAAGAAATAAAAGAAGATTATATTGAACTCAAGATGACCCATATCCCATTAAGGGAGGCCTGGAAACGAGTTTCATTACATAATTTCTCCTAGGTGAAATCCCAAGATAAAGGTTCCATTTGTGCTACAACTGAAGTGACTAAATAGATTCAGTAATAAATTTTGTATGATATTAAACATGAATCCTACACCATTCCTCATAAATAAAGGGTACAGTTGTGCATAAATGAAAATCCTTATAAATCACATATCTAATTGTGATAAATTATAAAATAACATGAATGTTAAAATACATCAAACTATTATACTGATAACAGCCATTCAAATAAGTATGTCAATATTTGCAGTCAAAAGGATGACAATCAAAGAAGTGTTGGTGATCTCAAAAGTAAAATATATCTATATCCCAAAATCAGTGGGAATGATTATGTGCCAAGAGGGCTATAGATCTAATCATAAAACAAAAATAATGACACAGGCTTGTAAATCAGAGGAAACTACAATCAAGGCCAGCTCAAATAGGTATTTCAATGGCACAAAAACGTTACACTGTTGGTCAAACCACCATGATTAGAGATGAGCGAATTTCTAAAAAATTCGATTCGGCCGATTAGCCGAATTTTCCCCCAAATTTGTTTGGGGTGAATCACGTTAAAAACCAGCAATTTCCTGGCTGCAGAGAGCTTGTATGGGGTTGTAGAACATTGTGCAATGCAGAAATATGCATAGGGTGCGTGGTTTGGTATTGAACCAATGCTGTGTTTTAGTATGACAGGCGCCGCTCTTAGAATCACTTCACACTTCCCTTCTCTGGGCAGTTACAGGGACCAAACTGACCAAAAACCTGAAGTGAGAATGGAAGCCTGACAGCTAGAAAGAACCGAGCAGAGGGCCAAGATCCCACTATAGCGTCAAAGAGCGCACTCATTTTACACCGTTATCAGATGTTTCCACAGATTATAACAGAATCTGTTCTGTTAAATGCTGATACGTGTAAAGCCCTTCCCCTTCCGAAAGAGTGGAGAGGGTGTTGTCAGTAATTTTGACACATCACTTGTCTAAAAAAACCATTGAAACACAGTTTTTGTATTTGTCATATACACACATCTCCATTACAGGCAGGTTATTATTTTTGTGATATTGTTCTCTGGGCCAAACAGTAAATTTGTGACAGATGATTCCACAGATTATGACAGAACCTGTTCTGTTAAATGCTGATACATGTAGAGCCCTCCCTCCCCCCAAAAGAGTGGAGAGAGTGTCGGCAGTAATTTTGCGTTGACATCACTAATCATTTTGCCCTTCATTTGATCCGTCAGTGTCCGCTTTCAACCGGTCAATAATCCATCAGTATTGCTGAAGTCAAAAATAAACAGGAGTTGATCCTAAACAGAGATGACAAGTAAATGGAATATTTGCATGTATTCTGTGTTTTGTAGCCACTCCTGCTTTTGGATATCTGATCATCAGACAATCCTGATGCAAACAAAGGACCATGTCATACTGGCCTTACGGCTTCTCAGAAGACACAATCAGTTGTGTTTGTCCTTTTCATTCCTTCTGACAGATTAAAAGAAGGGGAAAACCAAACATAGTGGAAACGTCATAGAGTGGTGGAAGGTGGAAACAGCATTAGGAAACCATAGGGTGGTCAAGTGAAAGAGTGGACAATTGTCAGCAAGATGCGTAGGCCAAAGAGTGGCACAATGACAGATTGTGGAGGTGGCGGTGTCAAGTGGCAACATGAGTAAGCCACAGAGTGGCAAATGACAGATTGTGAAGGTGGCAGCAGCATGAGTAGGCCACAGAGTTGGAAATTACAGATTGTGGAGGTTCACCACAGTAAGTAAAAAAAATTAACTGTTTTCCAGAAAGAGCAATCTCCGAAAACACTGAACTGGATGGATTTGAGATGTATGTGAGAAATTTAAAACAGAGTTCACTACAATAAGAGAAAAAATTAGCTGTTTGCTACAAAGAGCAATATCCCAAAATAAAAAGTGCTGCTTCAGGAACAGGTGTATACATGACACACACCTGTGTTTTTGAAAAGTATTTCACCCCAGTAACTCTAAAATCAAAAGTATTTTGCACAGACTGCAATCTAATGCTGCTACTAAGAGATACTTGTGCATACGAGACACAGTGACAAGTGGCAGAATTTAACATGGCTGACCTATTTATAGGGCTGTGACATTACAGAAGCTGGGTGACTGCTGATTGGCTGCATGTCTGCTAATGTCATTAAGGGCGTTCCTTTCTTCCTCCCATAGTTCTTTGCCCCATGTCCCGCCATGTGCTCATGGCCATTTTTGATTTGTTACCACGAATCGCCATGAACTTTGACTTTGTTCAGAATCGAATTTTTCCTGAAATTCGGAACGAATTCCCCTTCGTCAGTTTCAATTCGATCATCCCTAATTATAATTCTCCCACACATGTCAGTATATAGGCGTATCCCTTTTGATGTCCCTAGGGGTTCGAATATCATTCTTCTTAACTCTCTTTTCGTTTTCCCAATATATTGAATGTTACATGCGCAGGTGCACAAATAAACTACACCCTTACTCTTGCAATTGAGAATGTCTTATATCTGGTAGGTTTTTTTAGATACTTGGTTGCAAAAAGTATCAGTTTCAGGAGCTTTACAGTTATTGCATCTGAACATGCTCATAGTTCAGTTCTGGGTTAGCAAATTCAATACATGCACCAGTGACTCATAGTGACGAGGCGGTCGTTTATAAAACTTCCTCTCTTATATGTCACTGATGGAAAGGGAGACATGACGGTAGCCACAAAGGGATCAAGTTTCAGAATATTCTAGTATCTTTTTAGGATGTGAGTGACTATGACTGGCCATCAAAAGTCCCAATGATTCTCAAAACTTTTTTGTCTTCCTTACTGCCAAAGAGCAAGATGGTAGGCTCTCCCCAGGATATTTTGAGGATAGCCTCTCTCTTTATATCTGCTTTGTAGATCACAGGCTTGTATCTTGTAACCTTCTATTTTCGTATAATTTTTTCTCATCCTAATGTATTGGCCTTTTGGAATTCCCACCTTCAATTGACACTGATGATAACTCTGTGAGGTCAACAGATTATTTGTTGTGGTTGGTTTCCTATATGTGGTAGTTGTTAATGTACCATCATATTTCTTCTGTATTTTGATAACAAGAAAATTCAGCCTACTGTCATTTATTTCAAAGGTGAACATAAGCCTAAATCACAATGATTCAGGAACAAAACAAACTAACTCTCTCAACTGTCCACAGTATAAACACGTCGTCAATGTAACGCTCCTAGAAAGCAATTCGGGGGGTCCACCCAGTATCTTTATTCCTAAAAAATTACAGCGTCCTCCCATCAGCCAAGGAGCAAATTAGCAGGTACCTCCCCATCGCTGTGTCCCTGAGCTGGTGGTAGAACGTACCACCAAATAGGAAGTAATTATGACTTTGTATACATTTAAACAAGTCCAAAATAAACCTATTGTGTGAGTTAAAATGTGTGCCTCTAGCTTTAAAA